>JAYMTN010000120.1:0-21736 GCA_036897425.1 Erodium trifolium
TTCCAAGGGAGGAATATTTAGTCTTACATTTTAAAACTGAGCATAATTTTCATGTGTATAATTTGTTATTATCATGCAGGTTTTGGAAGCCTTATATATAATAGATTATGAGTTTTTATCTAAATGGTTGTGAACTGTTTATTGAATTTTGCTAATTATCTCTTTAATTTAAGTTGGATAAATTTTCTAATTTTATTATTGTCTTTCTTTGTGTGGCCAAAACATGGTGCTTCTTCCTTTGAATTGCTTGGTTAATTTTCTTAGATGAACTTGATCAATGAGAATTGAAAAAGTGGATATATATCTTACTATATTGTTTATTTCAAATTCATAATTTATACTTATTGATGATGAAAGAAACCCATATATATAAAGGAAAATATTATTATTTTCAAAAAACATTGAAATCACGGGACTGTCATATGATTAATTTTTGTTAAAGATAACAATTTTACAAACATAAAACAATCGGGATGTTTTTCGCAAAAAAATAGTTCATCCATTATTTGAGTGTAGTTCCACAAACAATTATGTTTTCTCATTCATATTGATGTATTTGTATTCTATTCTTCACTTGATCACTATCTTTCCTATCTCAAGATCTATACAATGTCTGTTCCTTCATTAATTGTATATATTTCAATTAAGTTCCAAGTAAAAAAATTCTTTTTGATATAAATGGGAAATTCATCTTAATTGTTTGACAGCCAAAAAAATCACTAGTGACAATGTGTTAAAAATTTGAATTTTTTTGAGTTTATTTTATAATCAAAACTCTCTTAAAAAATATAAACAGTTAAAAATCTTAGTTTGTACCATAAAAACAATTTTTATCCGAATATATCCCTATATATAATAGGTTTTAGGTCAAAATCATTCTTTGTGGTACAAGCTAAGAACCACTCTTTTTAATCATTGGATCATCAAAATACAAAATTTAGATTAAAAAAAAATCATTAATGACATAAATAATAAATAAACAAAACTTTTATTTAAATTTTATCTTTATTTTATAATCAAAACTCCTCTTTGAAAATCATGGATAGTTGGATTCACTTGTTTAAATTTTTTAATGAATTCTTAATTTGTATTATAAGATTGGTTTTTACCCCACCCTCACAGCTTTGTTTGAAAATATTAATTACTTCTCTAACTCTGTATATGTTTTTGAGTTGCAATTTTTTGAGCTCTACTGTTCTTTTGTATAAGGTTTTCCATCAATCTTCAGTTATCTTTTTTCAGAAATATAATTTTTACTTTTCAGTCAAATTAAACAATAGATGAATGTTTGTGTAAATGCATTTTCTCACCTTTCCTGTTATATATCTTTGTGAAACTTAATAGAGATAATTGCACAAACTTATGGTGATCAATACGCATTTTACAAATATTATCGATGAATTATTAATTTTTGCAAAAAAAAAAAACATCTCTTAACTATTTTCCGTCTGGAAATGCATTATCTCTAACACTAGTCATGTGACTTCAACTTTTTTCAAAATGATAGTTTTTCGCTTTACATTATAAGTGTTTTGTAATTTGTAATCCACATTACACTTTTGTATGTTCCTTTCGACTTTTAGGAAGAAAAAAATTAACCCTATTAGTGGATTTGCAGTTGAAAAACACTTGGAAGATGTTTTTTTTTTGTAAAATAAATAATTCATTGATAATATTTACAAAATACTCATGGTTCATTGTAAGTTTTTGCAACTATTCTAACTTTATATTAATCACATGATCCATGCTCTGAGCTTCATTTTGAACATAACAGTGTTATAACAGTCAAACACTGCACATTGCAAAAGATTTGAGTCGTGAATAGTAACTGACAGAGATCAAAGTAACAGTTTAGAAAAGAAAGAACAACAAAAGTTGTAACATGACACAAAGGAAAAGAAAAGAGAAGGGTTAAAGAAGGAAGAGTTAAGTGTGGTTACTTTTCATCTCATGCAATATATCTTCACTGTATAGTAATGAGAACTGAGATGTATAGTTACCAGCCCAACCTGTTAACACTGCTACATACTTTCATATCCAACTTCTTTGTCTTATAAATAAGGGTTTATCAGAGAAATAGCAGAGACTTCTTATAATAAGTATCATGTTGATGATTCTGATCGTTATATATAACATTAGCTAGCAAGTAACAACAACTAGGTGAGTAAAAAAAATGTATATTGAGATATTCAATTTTCGTAATTTGTATGTCTATTCTTTGATAATAGTAAGAAAGTGCCATGATCTTGTCTATTTGTTGCACTTTGTATAAATTTGTTTTAAAATGACGATTCAGGCTTTGAAAATTTAATTTTTAAAATAGTAATTAAAGAAGTAAAAATCCAAGTTTTCATATCCTTGAATTTCTAATACTTTATATAGTTAAAAAAGAGAAATTAACGGATATGAGAATTTTGGATTTTCTAATTTTTACTTATTAATTATATGGATATAATTATCATTTTTATACAAATAAAAAGATAAGTTCCGAATGTCTTTTATAACTATAAATTACAAAAAATGAATGCCACAAAATAATTTTTGCAATTTTCCTTATTTTATATAGGTAGTGTCATGTATACATATATGATTCCTTTGATGTGATGGAAGTGTCAACTTTTTTATTTTATGAAAGCAAGGCACAAGATTGCTCCTCGATGAATTGGAGATCCATTTAATGACATGAGAGGAATGTGTAATTCTTGTACTTTTTTTAATATTGTTGCTCTTATTCCACGTTCCTTTTTTCTTGTTTTGTAAGTGTTTCACTTTCAAAAAGTGTATCTCATAATAACCATTAGAATTTACACATGAATTTGTGTGTAAATCTGCATTCCATATCAGATAAATGTTAAACAAAAGATGAGTAGATATATATTTTAACTGATGACCTAATAAATTGGTCTTTCATAAAGTTTTGATTTGATCATCTTAAACAAAGTCCTTAATATAAATGTTTGTGTAGCATGGCCAAGACCCTGGAGAGGTATCAAAAATGTAGTTATGGATCATTGGATGCTAGCCAACCAGCAGAGGAGATGCAGGTTAGCTTCACAAGTTTTGTGGTTGGATCTTTGGGTTAAATGTAAAAATGTCTTAAAGCTTTGGTCACGAACAACAAACTATTCTAAAGTATTGGTAACTATTGAAGGCACGTAAATGATTTGTGACTAATTCATAAGACATGTAAATGATTTGTAATCAATTAATAAGACATGTCAAGATCTGTGACCAATTTATGAAGGCATGTAAATGTCATGTGTCTAAAACGTAAGGCTCTTCATTTAACACTTTTAAACTTTGATAATTTATTGTTCGTGACCAATACAAAAGGATAAGTTTTTACACTTCACTCTGGATCATTCTGTTAAATATCCATAGCTTGTATTATGTTTATAACCCGTGTTTCTTCACAAAATATGCAGAGAAGCTACCAAGAATATCTCAAGCTAAAGGCTAAAGTTGAGGTTCTGCAACGCACACAGAGGTACTTGAAGCTTTAGTTTGATTATACATGATAAAACAACTCTCTATTAATTAAAGGATTTTGTGCATGGCTTTAGAAAAAGAACTCTCATCAACTTAAAAGTATCTATAGAGCATGAGGCGGGTTATATGTAAATCATATTCAAATATCATTATCAATCCTTCGGTTCTTCAAAGTCTTTATCCAAATCATCACCCTCTGAAATTGTGTGTGAACAATGTAGCACAATAACGCGGAGTTGGAGAGTATTGGAAACACAAACGATTTCTATTCAACGATATCGAATTTACATAAACTAAATTAACTAGACGAAATTACATAAGTTGAACTACTTGAACAACTTTTTTGTTGAACTTAGTTGTAGTTGCCTCCTCGACTTGTCTTTCACTAATCTCCAACTATTGTTTTTTTTTTTGAGGCATTGGCCATATTCAAAGCAAGGTCATTGGTTTGACCAGGAGTCTGCTTTTCTTTGGATTCCCTATAAGTTGAGTTGAACTTATTGACCTTTTTGTTTGTTTTCAACCATTAATCTTTTAGTTCGAAAGAGGAAAATGGGTTAGGCGCCTCCCGTAAAAAGTTCAAATAGACGTTATTCTAATAATCGCCTTCGGTGAAATGATAGTCGTGTTACAATTAGTTGGCATTCTTCTTCATCAAAACATACGATATTGCAAAGGGGACTCATACTATGTTAATTATCTGAAATAAGATAGAAGAAAGATGCTGTAATGTGAGAGGAGAAAGAGAGAGTTCTGAAATAGATGGAGAATGTACGGGCCTTCGTTGAGCCATCAGAGACTAGTTGTTGCGTCTCCAAAAACTCTTTTCTGATAAGCGTTTTCGTACAAATCACCGCCAGGCGCCAGTGTTAAATCAATTTGTACTTTCGATAAGGGATAGTTATGACATTGATAAGTATCTAATTGTTCATTTGTAGGAACCTGCTTGGAGAGGATTTGGGAGATCTAGGAACAAAGGAACTTGTGCAGCTTGAGCATCAGCTGGATTCAACATTGAAGCAAATCAGATCCACAAAGGTACTCGAATATATATATGTATGATATCACCGTGCAAAGATTTATCGATGGTATTGTATAATCAGTATCAAATCACTGATTCTGGTATAGTCACTAACTGAAGAATTGTTAAAGTGTGTTTTACGTCGGACGCATGTGGATGCACTAACCACTTAATAAACATATATTGATGCATCCACCTATTAGCTTGAGTTTTTGAGTTGAAATGAGTTTTAACATAGAGCTGATTTGGGGTTGTGTCAAGGAACCTCCCCTCGATAACGTATGTGCTCCATGCGAGACTCACATGTGAGGGAGAATGTTAGAGTAATAAAGTGTTTGTCTCATATCGGAAGTGTGTGGATGTAATACCCACTTGATAGGAAACAATATGTCAATAATACATAAACCCCTCAAATGGAACAGAATCACACAAGAAACATAAATTACTCTCTTTTTCCCGTTCTTTTCATTTTCAAGAATTGCATTATCTTGTGATCATTGCAAAACAATACCCTGAGATATTCACTTTTTACAAAGGTTGTAGTCCTGTTTTTTAGAATCGCAAAAAAAAAGTGATTTGAACTTACATTTTTATTGTACATTTTGTAAATTTATTTCAAAATAACTATTTTATCTTTTTTTTAAATATCAAGTAAAAAAAATCTAGGATTTTCATCCTCTTTGTAAATCCAAAGTAGATAGTGGTGAAAATTCTGGATTTTTTATTATTTACTTAAATTTTATATTTGCACGGTAAAGTTTTATTTTGAAACAAATTTACACAGTGAATCAAAGAGACGGGTTCAGGAGACTTTTTTTACAATTATCAAAGAAGATGGTTGCAATTCGTAAAGAGTGAATACATCATGTACTTTTTTGCAATCCCTACTTATCTTTATGATCAAACCTTTCTGTAGCTTGATCTTGATCTTGGCATAAAGTGCAGATCAACTCTAGTCACATCTCAAGAACCTATTGCCTCTTACTATTGTTGTTCCCTGATCTGTCTGAATATTTCCTATTCATGTTATGGTTCTTACAGTAACTTGGTATCAATATGTCAGTTCCTTAGAAAGTTAGCATATTGTTCGTTGTGGCTATGATGCTACCAACAAAACATTAAACTCAAATCTTCTATTCAATGATTGCAGACCCAATATATGCTCGACCAACTATCGGATCTTCAGAAAAAGGTAAAACCTTAAAATCATCGAAAACCTAACATGCATGCATGTATATGATAGAGGGTGTAGTAATATGAATCATGTTTCATGTTTTTGTAGGAAGATATGCTGCTGGAGAACAACAATGCATTGAGGAGGAAGGTAAGCATGGGATTCGAGCAAGTTCATAAAAATATCAGAAGTCTAATCCCTTATCCTATTGATTTACATCGGAGTTTAACATGATTTGTGACCATCGTTCATTTTCTTTCGTTTCTTCTATTCTATTTCTGAAATACGTTCTTTTCATTTTAAAAAGGGATAAGTACAAAAAAGTATTACGAGGTATTCAGTTTTTGTAAATTGTAGTCTCCACTTTTGATAATTTCATAAACATATCATGAACTTGTCTTTTTGTTGCATTGTGTAAATTTGTTCCAAAATTACAAATATATACCCTAATATTTAAAAATTTTGAGGGAAAAACAAAAAATAACCCGGAATTTTCACCTTTTTTTATTTGCTTCCTTTTTGGACGTATAAATAGGAAGAAAATCAATAGCCATAAAAATACAGTTTTTTTTTACTTCTTATTATTAAAGGGTAAAATTGTCATTTTAAAAGAAATTTACGCAAAGTGCAATAAAAGACGAGTTCATGGCATATTTATGCAATTATCAAAAAAGAGGATACAACTTGCAAAAAATGAATACATCATGATACTTTTGTGTCATTGTTAATCTTCTATAATTGCCAATCTTAGATTATAAACAATACTGGTTTTGGGATGCAGTTGGAGGAAAGTAATGAAACCCTTAGATCATCTTGGGAAGCCGGGCAGCAAAGCAATCCATACGCCCGCCAAACCGATGGATTCTACGAGCCTTTGCACTGCAACAGCACATTGCAGATCGGGTAACATCTTCTTCGAAAACCCATATAATATCGAACATTTCATCATAAATATAAATATACATAAAAACATAGTTATTATCTAACACAAACTACATTTAATTCAAAAGATCGTTAGTTTCAATCCCCATATTTTCAGATACGTAGTTCTTGAGGCTCATATCGTGTACACGATTTCTGTGCTTCGAAGTAACCTATACGGTTATGTTATTACAGGTACAACGATGATCAAGTAGCAGCAGATCATCAGAACAACAACATTGGAACATCCTCACAAAATGCTAATGGGTTCATTCCTGGTTGGATGCTTTGAGTCTCATGCAAGAACGAAAGTGGACATATTGATCATACTAAAGAAGAAGAAGAAACATGAAGAGAAATAAACTTATATTGAGGCTCCCAAACAATTGTGAACCGAATTCAAATTTTAGCAAAGTAATTGAAGATCCTTGATGTAGTGTATGTAATAAAAGTTTGTGTTCTAGATTCTATTTATAGTACTGCAATAAACTTGTTTCGTTTCATTTCATTTCGTACCATATTATTATTATAAGATATCTCTTTAGCTGTACAGTTCTTAACAATTTTCAACTCTCTTTCATGGTAGTTGGAAAAACTAGTTTATATTATATTCTGCATTTCAAAATGATGATTTTTACAAATAATAATCAAAGAGAAAAAGAAAACCTAATTTTCACACCCCTTGAATTTTCTATTCTTTGTGCAATACAAAAAAGAGGTTCTAACTGCTTTTAGATACCTATGCATGGTCTCAAGTTGAGTTGGAATTGGTTTTATTGCTTCTTGATTTATTTTTTTTGTCATAAAAGTTTTATAATGCCTTGATCTCGAATTGAGACATAGGCAACTGAGACATTGCTTCTTGGTTTTGTTTCTTTTCGATTTCTATTTACAGACCTCAAAATAACCATTTATACCTCGGTTATACTCAGGGTCGGCTCAACCCTTATGCCATTTAAGCAATGGCTTAAGGCCCCAACTCAAATAAGGCTCCCTAAAATTAGTATTAGTTTGATTTATTTGTTACCAACTAATATCAAAGCCCAAATAAACTCGTTTTAAAGGCCTCATGTTAATCTAATAATAAAACCTTATTTATTTAACATGTTTTTAAAAACCTTATTTGATCATAACATGATTAAGAGATGTTTCGTAAAAAAACAACTTCATATAAATAGTCGCTTGAGGCCCCCGAATTTGTTGGGCCGGCCGTGCCGTTTGCGTGCACGGGTTGATACTCAAAGTAAAACTCAAATCAACACGGATGATTCTATGAATTTAATGCATAGTATACCACGTGCTTAAATGGAAAAAGACAATAGTTGTAGATGTCTCTAAATCATCACATTCACGTGCAAATTTTAGTACATTTCTTCCAATCATTTCCCAATCATTTAGCTTAATAAACAATAGGAACAAATCTATTAAAGAAATTTCATGTTTAAATAATGGGATAACTACGAAAAGTTGTATTAACATTTTTCCTATAATTGGTAATACCATGTCCTAGGTCCTTGACCACTAGACTTTCTACGTCCCATAAATCAACCATGAATACCCGAGGGGCCTTGAGGTTATACGGACATGTCGTAAGAAGTCGACCTGCCAATCAAGAACTCTTGTAGATCATCTCGTCATCCATCGCATCAACGAGTGACTCGTCTTCCTTATCCGCCAAGGAAATGGCTTCGAGACCATGTCGGAGATGCAAGAGGCCATCGTTTATCATGGATAGTACATGTACCATGGGTGTGAGGATAAGGGTTGTGTGTGGGCGTGGAGCAGAAGATCGAGATAGAGGAAATAGAGGACGGAAGGGGTTTGTAGGGCAAGAGGACGATGCTTTATATTGGTTACCTAAACCTGTATAATTAACCCCAGATTTTATTGGAAGATAGAATTAGTATTTAAAATTTAAGAATAGGATACCATTTTGCAAAATGCGGCCATTTTTTTTGGTTTTGTTGTATGTATCCCTTCAAGATACGTATCATTTAGCTCATTTATATTGTAATAGCGGTGTACAAAACATTTGGTGATTTATTTTGTCCGTTTATATTTTCGATCTATTAATCGTCCGTATATAAATGAATGAACAGTGGATCATATTTTATTGATCTGCAACGATATGTACAAATTGTGGTTCAAAATAGATAGATTCATGAATGATCCGATCACTCACACATGGTACCATGCCCAATTTAATATATACATTCCAACAAACCATATTACAAAGCCATCACTACTCGACCCAACCACATGTGTGAAATCAGCATTTTTGTAGTAAAATCAGGTGTAGAGTCTAACAATGCGACCATGTTCGAAAACTGTTTGAATCGGGAAATGATGTTAGTTTTAAAAATAATAATTTTATCCTACAAGTTTTAGTATACAGTTCAGGGATCATGCAGACTCGATCCATTTGCATATTTGTGCAGATGAAATCCGCCAAATAATCACTTATTATGGACGGGTTGTAGATCACATAAATTCAAATCCGTTTCCATCAGCCTATGTGATGTCATTAACATCATGGTACGACACCGTTTGGCGTTATAAAGCAGTAGAACAAAAATTGCGTGGCATCATTTGGGGTGACATGTAGAGCTACACGTGTGAAGCCACACGGTCACGCAGGCGGAGGAACAGGGCCAATAAGAAATCGCGAAGTCCCATTTTCGTAATTTCGCACGTTCAAAATTCGCGGGGCCAGCTCAGCAGCTCTCAACAAACCCCCCACGCTTTTCGCTCTTCTTCGTTACACTTTACACAGAGACTCTCATTCCTAATCGATCACTACCTCCTCCAAATCGATTTCCGAATCCACAGCAATGCGACACAGTACCGTGTAGGTGTGTGTATCTATATACGAATGTATCTGTGTATGTATCGCTTTATCGACGCTTTTCTCAGTGATTGCTGATGCAGAGCAGCGGAGCGATTGTTGAAGAAGACGAGTGTTTCGAGCTAGAGATCGGGTGCTATGGCGACGCCGAGCGGGAGGGAGGTTTTGGAGCTCGACATCGAGAATGGAGTCGGAAACGAGAGTTTGGGGCCGTTCGCGAGGCCGGCGAACGCCGAGGTGGCGGCGGAGGACGAGGCGGAGCTCGTGTGGGCGGCGCTGGAGCGGCTGCCGTCGCAGAAGCGAGGGAACTACGCGGTGCTGGAGAGCTCGAGGGCGGAGCAGGACGGAGGGAAGTCGAGCGTCGAGACTGTCGACGTGAGGAAGCTAGATCGGCGGAGCCGCGAGCTCCTCGTGAAGAAAGCGTTGGCTACGAACGATCAGGACAATTATCTACTCCTCACCGCCATTAAAGAGCGTCTCGATAGGTACTGTGAATCGCTATCGAGCACTTTTTCTCTCTTCGGTTCCGATCTCGTGAACATTTCACCCATTTTTTTCTGCTTTACGTGAGATTTGAAAGAGACTTGGATGAACTAATTAGACTGATAAATCTGAAGATTAATCGACTGATTTCTATTTTGATTGCGAAATAGAGTTGGATTGGAGATTCCGAAAGTGGAAGTGAAGTTCCAGAACTTGAAAGAAACTGCAGATATCCTAATTGGCTCAAGAGCATTGCATACTTTGATTAATTTCAATCGTGATGTACTCCAGATATGTGCTAATTTTCCTTTTGATTTTGTAATCAAGTTTGTTCTGTACTGTTCTTAATCTTCTTCATTGAACTATGTTTCTGTTGTTGCAGAATCTTCTCATCGGTTTGAAGTTATTCCAGCCGAAACGACATTCTTTAACCATATTGAACAACGTCAATGGAGTTATCTCACCAGGGAGGTAATTAATCAACTAAATTTCAACAGAATGCTTCTTGACTAAGTTTAGTCCATATGTTAACTTGAACTTTTAGTTAAACCTATTTTTCTGTCGTTCTGATTCGAGTACAATCTGTGTAATTGTAGGATGACACTGCTCTTAGGACCTCCTGGTTCTGGAAAATCCACATTGCTAAAGGTGCTAGCAGGGAAGAATGATGCAGGATTGGAGGTATGGTACTGAACTTGCATTCTTATTTTTAGGGATTCTCATAGTTACTTTCGTTGGTGAAGATTGATTTTATGAAATATTTGTGTTAAATATGTTTTGAATCAACGATAATCCGTAGTTATCGTGTTAGTTCGGGGATTAGTACTCATACTAATCATATTGTAACTTAGCTGTGTTCATGATGTACTGATCAAATTCTCTCTCAATACATTAGCCAACATGATAGTTAGTGAACGGCATATATTTTATGTTTTTGTCAGATGTGAACCTAGGTGCGATCTTGATGTATTGGTCAAATTCCCTCTTGATAAATGTTCTCTCTGCCCGGGGATGTAGTTAACGCGATCTTTGGCGAACCACATTTTGTGTGTGTTCATTTGTTTGTTAATTGCTTAAGTTGTATCGTCTTTCTCGAATCTGGTTACAATAATTCGAGTAAGAATCTGACTGGGGTTTTAATTGGGTCGGTTGCTGACTACTTCGTTTTCAGAAAAGTGGGAATATCACATACAATGGCCATACTTTTGATGAGTTCTGTGTCCAAAGGACATCTGCCTACATAAGCCAAAACGATAATCACATTGCGGAGCTAACTGTACGAGAAACCTTGGATTTTGCTGCTAGATGTCAAGGTGCCAACCTAGAATTTGCAGGTGGGTTTGCTTCAAATGGTTCTTCAACTCTGAACACATGAGGAAAAATGTCTGCATTTTCATGTCCATTTCTAGTTGTAGGGGAATTACATTTTCAATTCAGTAGCTAATTGTCGATCCATGTTTACTTGTAGGGTATATGGAGGATCTTGCTCGTTTAGAGAAGGAGAGAAACATACATCCAAGTCCTGAGATTGATGCTTTTATGAAGGTAGTCTTGAACTTCACAAATCTCATTCTCTTTGCTTTAGTGGCTTTCTCTGATTTCACATCCTTGCAACATATTGAGTTTCACAGGCTTCATCTGTTGGTAGTAAAAGACATAGCATCTCAACTGATTACGCCTTGAAAGTGCTTGGTCTTGATGTATGTGCTGACACAGTGGTAGGAAGTGATATGCTCAGGGGTATCTCAGGTGGTCAGAGAAAACGAGTTACCACAGGTATCTATCTCTCTGTTTTCATATGTTTCCACAAATTTAATCAGTTGGAATCTTGACTATGGAACTCTGCACAAGTTACACTAAAAATATATTTCAACTTTACTCATCATACTTATGCATTACTATTTGAATTAATTATGGTAATTCAAGCACCCCACTTATTGTGATTGTAGAGTTTTAGTCTCCATTTAGACTTCAGGCAAGGCTAGGCCTAATAGGTCACATTCTTGATGCAGGAGAAATGATCGTTGGACCAAGAAAAACCCTTTTCATGGATGAAATATCAACTGGACTTGATAGTTCTACTACATTTCAAATTGTAAAATGCATACGAAACTTTGTACATCAAATGGAGGGAACTGTTCTAATGGCCCTTCTTCAGCCAGCACCTGAGACTTTTGATCTGTTTGACGATCTGATCCTATTATCTGAAGGACACATGGTGTACCAAGGCCCTAGATCAGAAGTCTTAGAGTTCTTTGAATCACTGGGATTTCAGCTGCCTCCTCGTAAGGGGATTGCAGATTTTCTTCAAGAGGTACATTTCTCATTGATGCTTTTAATCATCTTATTATGCTAAGATCCTTGGCTAATTCATTCTATTGCCAGGTAACCTCTAAAAAGGATCAGGCTCAATACTGGGCTCATCCTTCACGGCCATATAAGTACCTAACTGTATCAGAAATTGCTGAAGCGTTTCAAAAATCAAGATTTGGTGAGTCTGTTCAAGCCAGGGTAATTGCTGGATATGATAAATCAAGCAGTCATCCCGCAGCCCTATCCAGAACAAACTATGCTGTTTCAAAATGGGAGCTCTATAAAGCTTGCTTTGCACGAGAAGTGCTGCTGATCAAAAGGCATCGGTTTCTTTATACTTTTAGGACATGCCAGGTGAGAATTCTGTTTTAATTGCTTCTCATACTTTATATTGTAAATGATGCATTGCTTCTCATAAGTACCTTTGATTTAAAATTGTAAATGATGCATTGCTTCTCATAAGTACCTTTGATTTAAAATCCAAACTGATAAGACATTGAAGAGGGTGCTAGAAATAGGATTAGTCTGTGGTGGCTGAAGTGGGGAAGGGTTTTAGGGATCATTGGATGAAAAGAGCTCTTATAGAGCTGAAGGGATTTGTTAGTCAGCTATTCACCTAGTTATGTTATAAATGGTACTGAATATTCAGCTGCAAAAAGGCTTTAAAGCCATAAGAGACAGGGTAGCAAATTTGAGAATGCATAGGTGAACTTTTTAGTAACACTTGGAAGAAAAAAATTCATGCAAAACTAGGGGTTGTTCTAATATAAGATGAGGGAAAAATAGCAAGAGTGGTTTGGGCATGTGCCACGCAAAAAAGTTAGTCATTCTTCCCCGGAAATGTGAGACTCCATAGAAGAAACTTAAGAGGAGGTGAGAGGAAAGAAGATGTAAGAAGAAGAAAAACAATAATAACATACTACCTGATAGGACAGGATGGAGGAAGAGAATGTAAGTTCATCCTAAGGAATTTTACACAATTATTCTTGAGGCTGACCTCATGTTGTTTAGGAAATTAGAGCTTCTCTAATAGGATTAGCCAATAGCCCACACTTGGATTTTTCTGGATTAAAAAGGTTGGGTTAATTGAAACAATTCTTCAATGGGATTAGTCCAGGTTAATTGCAGAAATTCCAAAAAAGAAGAAGACACACAGTGGCAAATAGCCCAGGCGATGAAACCATTCCCACTTTTTTCCCGATTCGTCCGTTGAATTCGATTGGAGATGCTCTTACTTGGCATTTGTATCTACTTGTTATGCAAAAAGGATATCGTGCTTGTCCATTGTGATCGAAATGTATACTAAATGGGCATGTGCAGAGTATCTTGTAATCCTCAATTCAGTCAGCTACTTGAACCTTTACTAATTTCACATTTTACTGTAAAATATTGATTGATTTTTGTATATTCCTAATACATGCACAAAGGTTGGACTTGTTGGACTTGCTACCAGCACAATATTCTTAAGAACAAGACTGCACCCCGTGGATGAGATAAACGGCAACCTGTACCTTTCTTGCCTTTTCTTTGGGATGGTGCATATGATGTTTAACGGATTTTCTGAGCTACCACTTATGATATCTCGGCTACCAGTCTTCTACAAGCAAAGAGATAACTTCTTTCATCCAGCATGGGCATGGTCTATTGCTAGTTGGATTCTACGATTACCTTATTCAGTTCTCGAAGCTGTTGTGTGGTCTTGTATAGTGTACTACACTGTCGGTTTTGCCCCTGCTATTGGAAGGTATGTATATTATATCCTTCCTGTAACTTGCCCTTGAAGATGACTCTTCTTAGCTCATACCCTTTAAAAATTTCCTCCTAACCATTAAATTCCTAAAATTCCAGGTTTTTTCGGTATATGTTTCTACTCTTTTCGGTCCACCAAATGGCATTGGGTCTCTTCAGGGCACTGGCTTCTATAGCAAGAGATATGATTGTTGCAAACACATTCGGCTCAGCTGCATTGATGACCATTTTTTTGTTGGGTGGATTTATCATTCCCAAGGGTATGTTCTGCAATTTTGTTTTGGATAATGGTAAAAAAAAAATACTTTGAGGTATTCACTTTTTACAACTTGTAGCTCTCTTCTTTGGTAATTGCAAAAAAAAAATGCACTGGTCTTGTCTTTTTGTTGCACTTTGTATAAATCTGTTTTAAAATGACGATTTTATCCTTGTAAAGTTTAATTTTAAAAATAAAAATGCAAGGACAAAAATCTAAAATTTCACATTTCTTCAGTTTCTTACTCTTTGTACGGTACAAAGAGGAAGAAAATTTAAATGTTTTGTTTTCTTACTTTTATCTTGAAATCTAAATTGTAAGGGTAAAATCGTCATTTGTATATATATTTTTGCAATTACCAAAGAAGAGAGCTGCATGTTGCAAAAACTGATTACCTGAAGGTACTTTTTTGCAATTATCTCATTTTGTTTTACCGAATGCAATGAAGTTTTGATTTATAATTTAACTTGGTTGTTGATCTTTCAGAAATGATTAAGCCTTGGTGGATTTGGGCTTTTTGGGTGTCACCATTATCCTATGGTCAACGTGCAATGTCTGTAAATGAGTTCACTGCCACTAGGTGGTTGAAGGTGATCTTTAACATTGTGAAGAAGAGAAATAATAATACACTTCATAGTGTGGATGATTATTGACTTAGACAAACTTATTTTGCTTGCAGAAATCTGCTACTTCAGACAATACAGTTGGGTTCAATGTTCTCAACTCACATAACTTACCTTCTGAAGACTACTGGTATTGGATTGGAGTTGGCGTTCTCTTGCTTTATTCATTGATTTTCAACACTCTCGTTACTGTGGCCCTGACTTACCTTAATCGTAAGTTTGCATTAACTTTTCGTTTAGTCATGTGACAATTACTTGACTTTAAGTTTTGGAAATAACAGTTTTCCCTTTACATTATACGCGTTTTGCAAGTTGGAACCCTCATGTATACATGTTTTGCAACTTGGAACCCTTATATATACACTTTTGCACGGATACTTTCGACTTTTTGCAAAAAAAAATCCCGTTAGTGGATCTACGATGGAAAAGAGTTTGGGATGTCATTTGCAAACAAAAATAGTACACTGATAATATTTGCACGTAGTTTACCGCAAGTGTTTGCAATTATCCCTACTAAAATTAATTGTAAAGCTAATAATATCTCCCTTTCATGTTTATCCAAGACAGCTCTAAGAAGAGCCCAAACAGTGATTCCACAGGATGAAGAGCAAAAAGCCAAGGATGCTGGTCAGTCATGTCTTCCTCTGTGCACCAACTATTTCTTGAATTGTTCGATCAAAATTCACTTTTTATTCGATTGTGTGGTTAATCTGCACCAGTTCTGCTGGGGTTGTCATCTTTTTCTTACCTGATTATGTAGTGCCTGGTCAGGAGTTTGAGCCTTTGCCATCTCCTAGGGACGACAAGAAAGCTAAAGGAATGATTCTTCCATTTCAACCATTAACAATGACTTTTCACAATGTCAATTATTTTGTTAATATGCCAAAGGTATTTCTTCAACTGTTTTTTGGGTTAATTGTGAATAGATATTGCGTATTATATGCCTTTTACACATAACTATTGTCTATCTCCAACTTTAAACTTTTACACTCTGTTCATATTAGTTTAAAAAAAATGTCCAAAATGCCATTGATTTTAATCTGGAAAAAATAAAATAAAAATCGTCTCTTTGATAGTTTGATTTCTTAATTTTTTTTATATCCAATCAAAATGTTTGTGGTAGTTATGATCTCTTTTCGTTTCAAAGATCAATGACTTATTCCCGCAAAAAAGAGTTATGCATAATTTTTTGAAAGTAGATGCAGTATTGCAGCTGAACATAAAAGTTTAAAGTTGAGAATAATTATGTGTAAAAGACGCATAATACGTAATAGTTGTTTGCAATTAACCCATTGTTTTCTTCAGTGTTATCTTCCTGTTCAAACTCCAAACCAATATATCCTTCACATTTGCAGCAAATGAAGAAGAAAGGTGTACCAGAGAACAGATTGCAGCTCTTGTCAAAAGTGAGTGGAGTATTCTCCCCTGGTGTTCTTACTGCCTTAGTAGGATCAAGTGGAGCCGGAAAGACCACTTTGATGGACGTGCTTGCCGGTAGAAAAACTGGTGGATACATTGAAGGGGACATTAGGCTATCTGGTTATCCAAAAGTGCAGCGCACCTTCGCTAGGATTTCAGGATACGTTGAGCAAAACGATATACATTCTCCTCAAGTAACAGTCGAGGAGTCTCTACGGTTCTCATCTGCCCTCCGCCTTCCAGATGACATTAGCCAAGAAAAAAGACATGTTAGTTCCTAAACCAAACTTTAAATTTAGTATCACTCAGTTTCCTTTAAGTATGCATCATTCTTAGACTAAGAGGATTTTTTTGGGGCCCATCCTCTAGATGGTTTCATCATTAACCGTCACAATTTGTCGACGAACTGAGATCAACCACCTTCTTGCCACTTGTCTCATGACACATGGCTATTCATCCAGATTCGTCAGGCTAATTGTAGCGTTATTGGAGGCTGGGTGAATTGGCAGATGAATTGTGGGCTAATCCCATCTGAGATGCTCTAACTACACCTGAATTTAAATTGTGTTTGACAATCTGCTTAAGTTTTCTAGTCTCTTTTATTCTAATTCCGTTAAGTTTTTGGTGTCAAATGACGAAAATACCCCGTGCAAAAAGGGTATTTTTGTAAATTGAGACAACATTTTGGGGTTGTGGAAACCTTTTTAAACTTAGAGTGGTCGATTAAGAAATGTGCATAATTAAGATAGATGAGTGAGATTATTCAGGAACTTTATATTATGATCCATATATTTGTTGAGTTGGTTCACTAAATCCTTGACATTGTTTCTTGACCATGTTACAGGAATTTGTGGAAGAAGTTATGAGATTAGTAGAGCTTGATCCTCTACGGCATGCTTTGGTTGGTTTGCCTGGTAGCTCTGGATTATCGACAGAGCAAAGAAAACGCTTGACAATCGCAGTAGAGCTAGTTGCAAACCCTTCCATAATTTTCATGGATGAACCTACATCCGGCCTTGATGCGCGAGCTGCAGCCATTGTGATGAGAACCGTTCGCAATACTGTTGACACGGGAAGAACTGTGGTCTGCACCATACATCAACCAAGCATTGATATATTTGAAGCATTTGATGAGGTAGGTCAGACTTAAGTTTTCAGGTGGGTTTCTTTATGAAGTGCTTAATCTTATGTGGTTTTTGATTCACAGCTACTTCTTATGAAAAGAGGAGGACAAGTGATATATGGTGGGAAGCTTGGTGAGAACTCACAAATTATGATTAACTATTTCCAGGTAATGCTACAAGTCACTTCTTTTAATAATGCACTTAGTTTTGGGATAATCTCTGTTTTCTCGCTTTATTTTATCTTCATAATAGATTACTAAAATGTCCTTCATATATTTTATTTTTAAAAAACATGTCACTATTACATTGAATTCGAGTTTCTTAAATTGTTGTAGAGGTATCTTTTCATTTACCATCGACATTAAGTAAAGTGAGAAATTTTGGACGTTTAGTATAGGGTTGGGTGGATAATTGACATAGTGTCTAGAGATGACTTGTATTTATTCAGGGTTAACTTAATTAATACATATTCAACAGCTTTTGTTTATAAATATGAAATATTATCAGTGACACTGTCACGTTTCGTTTATCATCAAAAAACACTAGGATTTTGGCCATTTTGTTTCAAAAAAACCACTGATAAATGAGGAAGGTGTTCGTGTGTTCGTGATAAAACCATAACTTTTTTCTGTATAAACCGATTTTTTTGATTAATAACGAAAGTGACAGTGTGCTACAAATAACCTCTCATGTCTAAAGGGGTTTTTGATAGTGAAAGTTCAAAACGGGTATATAAATAACGTTTTCCCTTGGATTTATTCACCTCTTTAGAGTATCCAAGGAATTACACCTATTACTAATGACTACAACCCGGCGACTTGGATGCTTGAAATTAGCACTCCTGGAGCTGAAGACAGGATAGGTGAAGACTTTGCAAACATATACTCAAATTCTGAGCAATACAGGTAAAGAATCTATCCATTGATGCTGGTTTTGCCATGTTGAACTCACACTCACTGTCAAACTCTCTCACATATGGTATATGGATATATATATGAAATATAAATATTTTCACATCTTTGCTTTAGGGAGGTTGAAGCTTGCATTAAGAACCTTAGTATTCCACCTGCTGGCTCACAGCCATTAAAATTTGCAGCAACATACTCGCGAGACCTACTGTTCCAGTTCCGGACTTGCCTGTGGAAAAACAATCTCGTTTATTGGAGAAGTCCACCTTACAATGCCGTGAGAATATTTTTTACCACACTCAGTGCAGTGATATTTGGTTCTGTGTTCTGGGATGTTGGTTCCAAAAGGTAATTTTTCTAGACCTTCTTTGTTTAAATCTGTTGTGATCTGATGAAATCCAAATAAATATTAGTTTTGGCCTTAGTTATTTCATTCCATATAATATAGGGTTAACTGCTAAATACTACATTATGTATTGTCCACTTGCGAAAAACTACATCATGTATTGTCCACGTCCCTAATTTTAACGAAATATTCTTAAATTTGTAAGTAAACGACTGTGGTCAAAAAAATAGTGTAGTTTAAAAGTGTGGGCAATACATATTGTAGTTTTCCGCAAGTGGATACTATATAATGTAGTTTTTAGCAATTAACCCGATAATATATACTGATAATTGAAAAAAGTAACGTGAGATATTCACTTTTTGGAATTTGTACTTTTTTTTCTCTGATAATTACGAAAGTATCATGAGCATACGTTCGGGTAAATTTGTTTAAAAATGCTGATTGCACCCATCAGAAATAATAACTACAAAACAAAAACAAAATAATTCAGTGTAGTTTTTGCAAAACGCAAAAAGCTACCCTTACAAAAAGTGAATACCTCAAGGTATTTTTATTCCACAATTTTCCCTTACATATACAAGTTATATTCAGGGATACAGCTCAAGATCTGTATCTGGTAATGGGAGCTCTCTATGCTGCATGCTTGTTTCTTGGGGTCAATAATGCTTCATCAGTACAGCCTATAGTCTCGGTCGAGAGGACGGTGTTCTATAGAGAGAAAGCCGCTGGAATGTACTCTGCTTTGCCTTACGCAAACGCCCAGGTGATTGTCATGATTCGGTACATGAAATGAAATTGACTGTAAAAAAAGTTCCACCTACAAAGAATATTAACAAGCATCTTGATTTTATTATCCATAGGGCCTTGTGGAGCTCCCATATATTGCTCTGCAGACTTTAGTGTTTGGTGTCATCACATACTTCATGGTGAACTTTGAGAGGACTGCAGGTAAGATAAGTTTCTTCCTTACGTTTTAGCGTAAATTCCACGTAATTATATTGTAAATTGCTCACAAACACATGATTTTATTGGAAATCCACAAACATTATATTAATTTTTCTAATGATACATGTCTATCCCTGCACATTTTCACGTGTCGTCATCATGCAAAATAGATGAAAACTATCAATTTTTTGTTTGGAATAATAGCAAAAAAGTGCCCTCAAATTTTGATCTCAAGCAGATCGACGCCCTCAAATTCCAAAAGGAGCAAAAATGTCCTCTCGACCTTTTTTGGTGTTTTTTTTCTTCTTAAATTGCAACATAATTGGTAGAATAGTGTCTTAAAAGCTTTTTTTAAATAAAAAAATCTGTATATCGGAAATAACTATCCTTGTGAATTTTCATGTGTTCCCCTCATACAAAATATACGGGAAACATCAATAATTTCTATTTTTCTCGTCACTGCTCATTCTCATGCTTTACTCTTCTGATTTCAATCATATTCCGTCCTCAAAATATTCCACAATCGCATTGAAATCAGAAGATTAAAAGATGAGGATGAGTAGTGACAAGGAAAATAGACGTTTTCCCTAGAAAAAAAAATTGATGGTTTCCATACATTTTGTATGATAGGAACACATGTAAATTCATAAACATGTGTCTATGTGAAATTTACTATGCAATCATGTATTTGTAAAGATTTATTATGATTTCATGTAGGCAATGCATAAAAGTTATATATGTTGTCACCGAAGATTTGAATCCCGATTTCACGATCCTCTTTGTATTACAGGAAAATTCTTTTTCTATCTTCTCTTCCTGTTCCTCACCTTCTCGTTTTTCACCTTCTACGGAATGATGGCCGTCGGTCTCACGCCTACTCAACATCTAGCTGCCGTCATTTCTTCTTCATTTTACTCTCTCTGGAACCTCCTCTCGGGTTTTCTCATCCCAAAAGTGGTAAGTACGTAAGTACAGTATAAATTCTTATATATACATATACACTATACAGGTATATTGAGGTACAAACCAAACTTATACCACGAACTATATGGTTTCTATAACACTAGGTAAACGGAATCAAATTTTAATTCTAGAATACTAAGTTCACAATTATGGACATTTTGTTATAACATTTTGTAACTTTGGATTGATTTGTAGCAAAGGAGCAGGATTGTAGTGTAAGTTTGTTTTGTACTGCCAAAACCTCTCCTTGTCACACTAACAAAACCTCGTTTTCGTGTGCATTGATAACTTCAGAACATCCCGGTCTGGTGGATTTGGTTCTATTACATCTGCCCGATCGCGTGGACGTTGAGGGGCATCATCACATCTCAGCTGGGGGACGTCGAGACTATGATCACCGGACCTGGTGGAGTTCACATCTCGGTGAGGGATTACTTGCAAGTCAATTTCGGGTACGGTCCAGGGATGATTGGAACCACCGTTGGCGTGCTCCTCTGTTTCTGCTTGCTCTTCTTCGGGTCCTTCGCCTTCTCTCTCAAGGTCCTCAACTTCCAAAGAAGATGAAATGTAAGTACATTTCACACCTCTCCCTTACTGAGTATTGAGAATAGGTTCATATGGTATACAGCGAGAATCTATTATGGAGAAAAATTTAGGATTCGGGAAAGATTATATGCAAAAGCTATAATCTAGTGCTCTGTTTCTGGTTTTTATAGAAAGGTTCTGCGGCTGGTTCACGTGGTGTTAGTTAAAGTAGTTAGGACAGATTTTTTTTTTTATCGGTCTGTAAATGCAAGAGTCTAGGTTGGGGTTTTCTCGTGATGTTGAATAAAAAGCTATGACCAATCGCCGCTTCGTGTGATTCTTGTTCAGGTGATGCCATTTCAGAACATTTAGCTATGATGGATATGGTTGTTAGAGCATCTATATTGAAGTGTTAGTTTAGTCTGAGCTAACACTTCAATCTAGATTAATTGAGTATTGAGATTCTGTAAGGGAGACAAATGGAAAATAATTTAAAAGTCCTATGGTGGAATCAGTGTCACAGGACCGGAGCCTTGACCTCGGATCCGTGCGGTTATCAATCTTACACAAGCCTGACGAGGGCTTTGTAAGCGTCAAGATCAACCTTGGTGCGATGCGGAAGCGCTTTAGAA
>JAYMTN010000121.1:0-21734 GCA_036897425.1 Erodium trifolium
TGCCTGAAGTCAGGGGGAGACAAGTTTTGTGCGCTGTACTCTTTTTCCCTTATCCAAGTTTTGTCCCACAGGATTTTCTTGGAAATGTTTTTAACGGGGCAGTATCAAACACAACATCAAGTACGTTTTTGCGCGTTGCACTCTTTTCCTTACAGATTTTGTCCCACTGAGTTTTCCTGGGGAGGTTTTTAACGAGGCAATCTGAGATTGAAGCACGTAAGATATATTTGTAAATAAGTGGTGTCTAAGGGAGAGTGTTGTAAACTACACGGGTTTGTCCACCACTTATGCACATGTCATATTATCATTGGACCAATATTTGGTCCAATCATTCCCTATATATATTGCCTATAAATTGTATTGTGTGGAAGAATAATTTTGAATGAATGAAACTGGAGACTCTGTCCTCTTCCTTACCGTGTGTTGACTTCTTACTCAAAAACTGTGGAAGTCTAATAATCAAGTCAAGCTTTCATTAACGAAATTACAACAGTGAAAAATATATGGGAAAGAGTGGATATTTATAAGGGTAGATTTATGATTTTTTGGGGTTAAAATAGGAAGTACTCGCTGCGGCTAAATAAACACACAACCATTGCCTTTATTTATGCTAATAACATTACAAAACTCCAAAACCCACACTAAGTGAAAAGCAGCTAATTTCTTGTTCGTCTAACTCTTGCCTTAGCCTCTTTGCTTTTGTCTGTCTTTCTCCGTCAACCATCTTCACGAACCAGTGTGGTGATCTGGTTGAAAAAACAAGATATCCCATAGTTATCCCGAATATAATTCCACAACCATATCCTACGTACGAACTCTTCCAACTGAATACACTATTAGATTCGTCCGAGGAAGCTGTTTGTGTTGGCCGATTTGAGTCTTCACTGTCGCATTTGGCCAATGGAAATCCGCACAATCCAGAGTTTCCAACAAAGTTCTCGTCTTTGAATGTGTTGAACTGTGTCCCATGAGGTATGGGCCCATGAAGATGGTTGCGTGAAAGGTCCAAGACCGCAAGAAAGTTCAAATCCGCCAACTGGGTGGGAATTCGACCAACCAGCTCGTTGGAAGAGAGATCAAGCCATTCAAGTTTGACAAGTTTCCCGAAAGAGGGAGGAATGGGGCCTTCTAGGTGATTGTGCGATAAATTGAGGCCCTTGAGTGCATGAAAACTCTCAAATTCAAGTGGAATGTTGCCATGAAACTTGTTATTGGACATGTCTATGGTTGTCAAGATAGTAAGGATCTTTTCCAATTGCATATCAATCTTTTTCATTGTGACCCTCACTGAAATATCATATCTTTTTCCATATCCATATCCATAAGTTGTTCCCATGTATTGCGGTTGGCCTTGATCTTCGGAGACTTTGACCATGCCCTTGAAGCTTTTGACCAACCTTGCTGAAAGAGGGCCGCTGAAGTTGCTGTTTGAAAGGTCCAAAATCCGCAACATGGGGAAGGAGGGAGTCATATAAGGTATGGGTCCATAGAACTTGTTGGATCTCAGCACAAGAACTTGCAATTGTCGAAGACTGCATCCATTGAGGGAAGACGTCTATAATGGAGTTGTTGTCCAGATCAAGAGCTTCCAAATTCTCACAATTGGCCAAAGATTGAGGCAAGACTCCTCCAAGCTGATTCCCATTGAGATTAAGAAAAGTCAGCTTACTGCAGTTGGCAAAGGCATCTGGAATGGTGCCGCGGAAGTTATTCATGCA
This sequence comes from Erodium trifolium, assembly GCA_036897425.1. Taxonomy (NCBI): domain Eukaryota; kingdom Viridiplantae; phylum Streptophyta; class Magnoliopsida; order Geraniales; family Geraniaceae; genus Erodium; species Erodium trifolium. The sequence continues at coordinate 1,719 of JAYMTN010000121.1, forward strand.
CAGATTCAAGACCACTAGAGAAGTACTGAGATTCCCAAGACAATGTGGGATCATACCAGATAAACTGTTGAATGACAAGTCAAGAAGTCCGAGAGACGATGCATTGCAAATCAAAGAGGGAACCTCTCCTGTGAAACTGGTGTTGGAGACTGAGAAATAAAGTGTCCCTGGAGACGGGACTGGAAGTGATCCCTCAAGTAAGTTGGATTGCAAGTCAATGTATCCAACTTCTGAAAGTTCTCCCACACTTCCTGTGAGGAGGTTCTGAGAAAGATCAAGCATTGAAAAGCTGAAAGATCTGGAGATGGGTTTCGGGATCGACCCATTTAGCTGGTTGTTTCTGAGATGAAGGGACGACAATGAAGGTGATATGAACTCACTAAGAGGACCAGAGAAATGGTTGTTGTTAAGAACTATTTCTGTCAATGACTGAAGAGCAAACAACCAAGATGGTATTGGGCCATTGAGTGAGTTACTAGATAAGTTGACTCTGGAAAGACTAGGAAATGGCTGGCCACGAGAAATGGGTAAAGAACCCTCCAGTTGATTACTTGACAAGTCAATTTCAAGAAGTTGAGTTAGATTGAGAATAGCTTTGGGAATTCGGCCTGTTAATGTGTTCCCACTTAGACTTAGGTATTGGAGTTGGCTAAGGTATTCAATAGAAGATGGGATTGCACCACTGAACAGGTGGTGAGAAAGATCAAGCTCGGTGATCTGGGTGAGGTTGCCAATTGACGCTGGAATTGATCCTGAAAAATTGCACCCATGCAGATCTAGACGCTGGAGGGACTTAAGGTTGCCAAATGAATCCGCTGGTAACTCTCCAGACAAACCAGTCCCAGAGACTAGTCGAATTAGACTGCTTTGGAAGAGATCCAGAAAGCTTGGTGTTGCCGGATAAATAGAGCTCTATGAGGTTCGGAAGGAAAAGGAAACTTTTAGGGAAAGTCCCTTGCAACCCAGAATTAGATAGGTGGAGAGAAGTTAAAGAATAAGAAAGATTCATCAAGGAAGAAGCAGAATCAGGGAATGCTAGTAGCGAAGTTCTCTCCAGATCCAGAACCCTCAGCTGGGTTAGGTTCTGAGCCACATTCTTCAGGACAATAGTTGATTCAAATCTAAGACTAGGGTTGTCAGTTATGACTAGTGAAACAAGCTGGGAGAGGTGGGAGAATCCAGATGGAACATGACCACTGAATTGGGTGTTACGGAGTTTGAAATGAGTAAGAGATGGCGGTAATGAAGCAAAGACAAGATTGAACTGATAATCGAAGTACATCTTAGCAATGTTGAGGATCTGTAGATTGGGTAGGGAATCAAAAAGGGACGAGAAAATACCAGAAGTGTTCGTTGCTGCTTTGGAATCACGAAGATGAGGCATTAGCAAGGTACGACTGAGGTCGGGGCCTATCACCTGACCGGTGACAACATTGCAAGTGACACCTTCCCATGAGAAGCAGCAGTCTACTTTCATTCCAAATATCTGTCCTGAAGTCATACATGCTGATCACGAAGTGGGGCTTGAATTGAAGCAAGGCACGGCCTTGATCAGGATGGCACAAGAAGTGATCACCATCATCAACGTATGGTGCTTTAGGTGTAGAAGTTGAAGAAAATGAGATATTGGACTGAGATTGACATTTTATCTGGAAATTACAGAGCAGGGTGATCACAACAAAGATACGTTGGAGGACTTGGTCATTTCCCATCGTGTTTTAGGAGAGATTTTATGGCTCGACTCTCTCGGTCAGGTTGAAGCTTGGTTCTCAGAATTCGAGCACTACATATAGAAGTTTTGTTGCTGCCTGAACCTTATCCTTAGCTTGAAGTTATATCAGAAACAGACACAGGGACGACTTGACTAAGAATGTTCAAAGCAAGAAAAAGTGAGTGGACACAAACTTAGTCTTTCTTTTGCAGTACGAAAGAGATACATAACTAATATTCCTAGCCATGTAAATATCTTACCGAATGATACTTATAATTCTATAATTCTATAATTCATGCATAGATAAATTCATATAAGAAGATATATATAACAAGATTCAAATTAGAGACTTCCTTATATAAAATACTCTTTACCCCTTGGACCAATTTATGTTAATGACGGTGTTGATATTATTAATTACCAAAGACAGATAAATTCATAAGAGTTAGATCACAAAAAAAAAAAAATCTCCATTGTATACAAAAAAAAGTATCAGAAATGTTTTACCTGTACAAGAGTCTCATACAATGGCAGCCAGCCGAGAACCATCTGATCACCCAAATAACCTTCTCAACTAAATTTAATTCCACACAGGTACTCGAAAAAATGGGTGAAGACTACAGGTACACAAAGCTTCAAAACTCAATCATCGGATACCTAATTTATCGTTGCAGCTAAAATTTGCCTGGTTTGAGTGGAACTTGACGGCCTATACTGCTGGGATAGGGATACAATATGACGAGCTAAGAGTTGGGGGAAGAACACAAATTAGGTGGGGCCCGGCAGGATTGCAACTTATATTTGCCTCGTCTACGTTCGGTAGCCCTAGCTGGGGAGGTCGAACATGTCCTGCCACCAGCGGAAGGCATAGAATCGAGATGACTATCCTTGAACCTGTCATTGCAGAATTATTTATATAAGTTATGGGACAAAATAGAATGGATAATAGATAACAAACATCAATAACTTCCTTCATAAAGAGCTACTATCACAAGTGGATAACAGTTGTTTAGAGTACCCTGTTTCACTGAGAGAGAAACATGCCCTCTCTTTCTCCCGGCGATCATCCAATTTTCAGGATTTGCGTGAACTTCGTATAGAACCTCATCCTACCACACAAGAAACATGCCCTTTTTTCATTAGACTCAACTAGAACCTAATATGACAATGATATGGCCCAAATAGCTCAACTCTTCAGATAAAAATCTATACATGGTGATGAGTACTTGACTTACATTGTTCAGGGACATTTCATTCTCCTCAAATTCCTTTAGTCGTTCCACTCTCCACTTCATGGTAACGAGCTGCCCAACTCTAAGACCATCAGAAGGAAGAGGAAGAAAACCAACAGCCAGACATGGATCAAGCACGGGCCTTTGCAGAAGAAGAGCACTCCTGAATACTAAATCCTCTCTGGCATCCACAGGTGGGTGAGCTCCAACAGTTCGCTGACCAGAAATTCCATATTTGATATTCAGTATACTCTCTGGTCCTGGCTCCTTAGCTTCTTCTGTAAATCAACACAAGTAATGCTCAGAAGCAATACAGCAAAATGCAGAAGGAAAATAAAAGATTGGGATTTCACCAGATTACTAAGGGTTACAGGAGAGTCAAACCTTTTTACAGTATCATAATAGTGACTGTAAAAATATATGACACCAAAGTTTATGTTTGAGGGAAACTATTAATTACTCCAATTTGAAAATAATAAAATAATATCTCATGATACTTTTATCAAACAAATGTTTTTACCTTCAGTAGCTGTCTTTCCTAAGCATATACTGAACAAGATTCCCGCTCTAGAAGTTGGAGAAATGACAAGAGGGAAGAAACATGAAGTCGGTCTTCCGTCCTTTTGTCCTGTATGAACAAATCCATCTTGAAGATCAAGTGAAGCATCATAGATAGTTAATGTGGACTTCAACTGCGAGTGCAGTATCACCTGGAGCAACATTTATCAATGAGGTTGTAGTTAGATCCACAGAGTCAAAAGCATCCCAGATAATCCTTTCCAACCATATTGAATAGATGTTCCAAATTAATTTTAAAGAACCCCTTAGATATAAAGTATGACCTACCTTGTTTGCCACCACAATTTGAGTACATAATTTGCAAACAATTAGAGATTATAAGAAAGTTTAATTTTATAGAAAGTTGAACTGTCCCCCATGGAAATAATTTGGATTTACTGACCACTTGATATACTTGTTGGGGCTGCCCATCTAATAGCTTAAGCTTTTGGAGTTGGAGTAAGTTTACAAAAACAAATAAACAGATTACAATTCCAAGACAACATCAAACAAATTTTACAGTTTAGCAAGCTGACATGGTCAGCCACCACATTGTAGGATAAGATCTGCAGTTTTTTCACAGGTTCTACTTCATCAAGACAGGTGGTAGCTTCACTTAGCCTCAAAAAGTGGTCCAAGTTTAAGGGCAAAAAACAAAACCTGGAAGGAATTAAGTAGTTTTGAATAGTGTTTAAAATTATTTTGATGAACAATTATTAATTTAATACCGGGTTTATGCATGCATCTGTAAGAAATATTTCACTCGGTAGTATATATAACACGATTTTGTTTAGATTGAATTTTTATTTAACCATGCTCATCAGCTTATATTTATTCTGTAAGATTTAAGATGAACAAGTTTGGTATGAATAATACACATTAATAGGCCATATTTTATACCAACATATGTTCGACCAAGTGGTAAAGAACCCGCTTCCCTTTAAACAAGGTCTCAAGTTCAAACCTTGGTAAATGCATTGCCTATTAAAGATGTCATATAATTATTTTTTTGTACATTTAATATTTAATATCCTAGTTTTTATTAAATTAGATATCATAGTCCATGCACTATCATATCCCGTTTCTGTGCAACATAGACTCTGTTGTTTGCAAAAAATAAAAATAGTATGCTTCATAGGAAATGAAGCTTCAAAGCTCAAAGTTGGTCAATCCACTACTATAGCAGTGTACTTTTAAGCAATTATCCCAGCATGGCATTCTGTCCAACAAAATTTCCTGTGCCATCTACTGATTATGATCAAGCAACACCAATATGAAAAGCACATTAAGATTGCCTCTAAATAAGAAGAATGCAACTGAGAACTCAACTACACAACCTAACGTACCTGTAAAAGTAAAGTACCATCATTGCACTTATCAGTGACACGTGTGCTGACATGGAAAGGGTCAGTGAAATGCACAGCTACAGTTCTGCAAGTCAGTATGAAGTAGTTTAGAGAAATCTCAGATCAAATAAATAACGAACAACACTTAAGGATGCCAGTGAGTAAACATGACAAATAACCAAAAAAATGACATATTTGCAATTTGTAACGATTTTAAAGAAAGGTAGAAGACATGCCTTTCAAATATTTGGTTGTGGGATACTCCAAATTCAAGTTTAAGAGCTATGGTCCTCATTCCATCAACAATACTCTGTTTCTGGGGAATGGCTGAGAATGAACACAAGCAAATCATACACGTGATATGCAAACAAAACATACATTCGACAAAAAATGTGCAAATTAACAAAAACAACCAAAATACGGTGCATTATTCTAACCTGAAGATGATCCTCTTGCAAGGCTGTCATCTATAGCACGAACAGGAATCCACATAATAGAGTTCACATTGCTTGCCCAATCGGGGAACTCTATTCTACCCTCACTGAGACTTAACTGTTTATTTTCTTCAGTGCAACTATCTTTTCCAGCAACACCACAGCCTGTCTTGTCAACACCACTCTGTGGGTCATCAGTATATCTCTCCATTTCAATAATAGACTCTTCAATTTTCAGGCCTGGACCGGTATCAATATGCAAGACAGCACCTTTGAGAGAGTAGCTAATAGGCTTAATTATAATCCCAACCCACTGTGATTCATTTAGAAGCAAAGCAGATGAAATGGCTGCGGAGAGGTCAACAAGAGCTCTTGGTTTAGATACCTAAGAAAGAAATGATTATATCAGATGTTTAACATAATAGTATTGATACAGAGAGAGAAAGAGAGATGTGTGAAGCTTCCAGAAAGTATATCAAAGACACTATATAATTTACAGGAATCATTGTGATGACAGAATTTTAATTACAATTTTATCCCCTAGTTAAATATGTGGCATTACCTTCAAGATAGGTCTGGTTGGCTTTTCAAAGCTCATAAAATCATCACTTTCTACTGGACCACCCTTTGAAAAACTATGAGATCTAAATCTCAATTGTCCGATCTGCCCGGTAAGAGCACCCAATACATAGGAACCTGGTTTTTGGGGCGGAAGAGCGAGAGTAATGGTATTTCTACTGGGCTGTAGAACTGTTGCAGTAGAAGTCTTTAAAGTCTGAAACATGAGATACAATAATTAAATTTCTAAAAAAACTGGGATAGTATGGCATGTAAAAGGCTCCCACAGTAATAGCATATGTTTAAGCACACCTTAACACCTTCATCAGCATTAAATGTTGCCGCCAAAGTAAGACTAAGTGAATCAAGAGTGATCTCATCAGGGAAGCCACTCCAGACAATTACAGATAAAGTACCCGGATCCCCATCACACAATTCCAATGGAGGCCCAGGATTGCCAGAAAAAGTAATCAATGATGAAACATCAAGGGGCACAGGATCCTTCAATTCACTGTGTGCAAGGCGAATAACTTCTGACTGAAAAACTCGGCGTTCTTTCATCGAGAACAAGCCTTTATCTAGTGAAAGCAACCTCACACAGGATGACAGGTAGCCAGCTTGATCATTTAGGATGCTCTGACACTCAGCTAAATTCGGTAGCACTTCAGCTAACAAATCATGCCATCCTTCACCAGCATATAGGGCACAAACTTTCTCATATGACTTCGCAGCAAGATCATAATTTCCATGCCGAAAGCAGACAGCTGCTATTTCGCCATCAAGGACGACCCCATGTCTTTTCCACCAAGAACGATGGTAATTCTCAGCAGCACCTTTTGTTAGCTCCAGATACTTTTGCTGCCATGAACAAATCTTGAGTTGAGAGAAATCCACAGAGAATCTTCAAGAACAACTGTTAAGTAAGATCATGGCATTTCCTAACAGAAGAAAAGTCCATCTCTAGTAGGACTTTTATGTTTACCAAGTCATGTAAACCGTAGGTATTATATTTCAATCAAATGAAACATTACACTATTGGATAGAAATTCCACCCAAGGAAAATCAATAAAAACAGTAAATAGTGATCATGAGATATCTATGTCAAGTCGTCAACCATGTAGGACCTCTAACCTATAGTAAAAAGTGTTTTCTTAAACATAGACTATAGATGCTGATACCTCGAACTCTTCTAGTGATGACAATGATTTCCACATATCAGAATTAGTTATTGTTTGCTGCAGAGCATGCTGAGCAGCAACATAAATCTCAGCAAGTCTCATAGGTTGATCTATTGAAGTCTCAAAATTTCCCGGCGAGGAATTAGTACGCGGCATATAACTTGCTGGTGCTTTCTGTGATGGAGACATCCTCGAAGGAATATCTGAACCTGATCTGTCAGTTAAAACGCCAAATTAGATATGAACTCAACATCCAATAATAGTGAAAATCTAGACAAAAACCTTCAGCATAACACAGATTGTATATTGATTGATGAGGTAAGGTGAAAGGTCCCCCTCAGTTATGATCTCTTTCAATTTTTTGCCTAATGTACAGGTAGGAGTCGTTGCCAAAATTCCCCCAGCATCAAAGGTTGTTTTGACAACAACAAAAAAAAAAAAAGCTTCAGCAAACAAACAATCCATGTTTGAAAAACTAATGGCATTATGTCCGCATTACCCATCTGGCATCTCTGTCATATTTCCAACAGAAAGAGAAGCCCTGCGCCGGTTAGCCTCACGCATAAGAACAGAGGGCTCAAGTGGCAAAGGTTTCCTCTGAATACTGAAGTGTTTCACCCTGGGAGTAGCTTGAAGAATGCTCTGTTTAAATAATACAACAATCAGGAAGTTGCATTCAAAGAAAAGTCAATGTCAGATAAACCATCCTTTTGCATTTCAAAATTTAGCAGAATCATTCAGACTTGCCTTTTCCTTCACAAGCGCTTCAGATGAGGCATCAGATGGAAGTGAAGGCCAGACTGCTGGTTTGGGCCAAGGAAGCATGCTAAGTGAAGCACTGCCCAGCGAGAAGCAAACACAAATTTAGCACTTACTCATGAAAATAGTCGAGAGGAAATATGGCATCACCATTCTTGAATTTTATAAGGTCAATACGCTGATCAAACTTGCTTTTAAGGAAGTAAAGCTTGAAACCAAATATCTAATGACTTCAAGTTTCATACCTATTGACAGGACTTCTTTCCATATCTGTTCCATATCCAATCAAATATGCAAGCCTCATGAACTGCCACAGTCATAAATACATCTTTAGTAAATAGTTTCCGTTCTTTGTCAGAATTTTCAAAAAGAAAAGGCTAGAGATTCGAAGTATAAGTCCCACATATCAGCATGCCAATAAATCTCTGATGCTGATCAAAATAATAATAACAATGTCTCCAATATTGTCCTGATTTTCTAGCAGGATTTCACTTAAACAAATGAATTCAGTAATCTTTATTACCCTACTTTAAGCACGAGCATCAAAAAGTAAGATCATTAAACTAGAACTCTGCAATTTCCTGCTGAAAAATCAAAAGCTAACCTTGATCCTTGACAATGAATAAAGATCACCCAGGAGGCGGTAGAACTCCTCTCTATCATGTGACACAAGTCCATCACTATAACGAGACGAAGTTTCATTGATTAAGGCCAAACAAGCAGTTATTACCCAAACTTCACGTGTACAAAAAGGTAGCATATTCTGGAAAACACCCCAAGAAGAATAAAACAAGAATTAGCACCGCTACTGTTTAAAATTAGCTCTAAGGAAGTGGGTAATAAATTTACGGATGAATAAAATGCACAAACAAATGGTAAACCTGATACCTCATGCAGTGCCAAAGCCTTTGAGAAAATTATTACAAATGAGTAACCCCTTGATGCAACCTCAAATGGACGATTCAGATTGAATAGTAGCTGCCATTCAAACGTAAACAAAGAACATAAGCACCCCAACCGAGGGAGAGTAAAACCAAGTACAGTTTAATAAATAAAATATGGATTCTGAGATAATGTGAAATGTTTGCGAGATAAGGTCTTCTAACATGATACTACAAGAACGCATCAGCAAAAGGAATGCAAGAAAATAGGTGTGTTAACGAAATCACAGTTCAGCTCCCATAATGACAAATTCAATCATAAATAATTATAATGTGAGCTTTTTAAACCCAACACAGAAAGATTGGTAAAGACTAAGCACATAGTTCATAGCCATAATACTTGGATTTTCAGTTCTGGTGACACGGGGCCTGATTCCTTCCAACCAAATACGGATTCAAAGATGTCCATTTTGTAACTTTTCTTCTTAGGCCACTAATAGTACTTCACTTTAGCATATGCTGTTCTTAACAAACTAATAGACAGGTGCATAAAAAGTACATGAATCTATCTTCTGGTACAAATGTACTGTATTGAGTGTCCGTAGGAGGAAATTATTTAGATGATTAAATCTAATCCCACATCTAATAATGTTGTGACCAGTAATGTTTTTCAGATTCACTCAAAAATGATAAGAGAGGATGAATTACTAAGTCCAGTTAACCTCAAGGATACTGACAGCTAATTAAATAGCTAAATTCAGCAATCCACAGACAGAAAGATTTGCATGCCATGCATGGTGCCAAAGCACTACAGGTCTTCGTGAGAAATAAATTCGATAACTTTCATTTGTATGTCAACTACTCTCAATTTGGCATACCTTTGATTGACAGGCAAAGAGATACTGTCTAAACTCAAATTCCCTAAATGAGTCATCTTGGACAATCTGAGTCAATGGTTTCTTTGCAGGATTCAGGATAGCTGCTTGGTCATCACCACGGTCAGTTCCTCCAAAATCCCTCTGTTTTCCAGTCATATTGACTGAATTACAAAAGAAAAAAAAATCAATGATCTACTACTCATGCGGTAACTCTTATGAAACACAAGCATTAGTTGACCAAATCATTAAGTGATTTGAGCAGACTAATAACCTAACATACCATGGAAAATAACAGTAAAATGTCTTATGCATCTAGTAAAAACAATCTAGTCCAATACGCAATTAATGGCTTGTTAAGCCAAATCCATATCAATGTCACATTACCCCCAATTACTTCTCAAAACAAGGATTTTCTGATCACAAGAAGAAAAAAGAAAAGTATATTGAACTATTAGAGCTTATAATGCCACCAATATCATTTGATAGCATAAATATGAATCAGAACATGTCTCTTGAAATAAAAAGGTAAAACCCACTCACCTGTTTCTAAATAGCAGAGTTCTAACTCGTCGTATTCTCGCAATGCTTCTTCATGAAGATGAGCCAACTCAAACATAAAAGCCAAGCTTTCCTGAAAATTATGAAGATGCCGAGAGAGAAAGAAACTATTAAAAATGCTGAAGAAGATATCAAGCGCAAGAAACAATCTAATATGCTGAAGCATAATGTGACATGTAACTAGGGTTATATATGGCTGTAAGGAAAAAGAGGTTTCTAAAACTTGGGCTTCAACATCTATGTTAATTAGAAAGTTATATTATATTATGCACTTGCTTAAATGAGACATAAGAATTTCTGGAATGCTCTTCGGTTACATTAGTGTGTAGATAAGAAATTAAAAGGCGAAGATTGGAAGTCAACAGTTTTCATGAAGAATCAGTCCTTATATCCTTATAACACCCTTTATTAAGTTCTTGGTTGACAAATTTTGAAGGAAAAGGTATACATGGAGCAACCTTTAAAATGAAGAAGTTACAGAAATTCCAAATAGGCATGAAACGCTGTTCACTGAGCTTCCGGATCTCATCCTCATAAAATTGTACTCGTTTGTCCAATGTATTTCTGATACATTCTATAATCTTGGATTCCAAATCCTCCCAAAAACTTGGTTCAGGGCCATATAGATCTAACTTGCAGCACCTGAGACAAAAACATTTTTAAAATACATAAGAGAGGCAAATGATTCTTATCTATAACCTTGAAGTTTAAAGGTGGGGGCTGGAGCAAACAAGCAATATGAAAAAGAATACACAAAATGCTTGTTTAGATGGAAAAAATCAAAGCTATACTCTTATCTAAGATATACATCAAGCTCTCAGTGAAGAATAAAAACTAAATAAATGTGAATGTCATAAATGTGTTACATTACATCTAGCAAATGACTTCTATGATAATTTCACAAAGAAAAAAAAAACTCAGTAGAGTGTGTTTAATATAGACGATTGAATATTTATGAAATATATGCACACAATTTATTTTACTCAATACAAGTTAAAGTCAAAACACAATAGCTTACTTTTCTCTCTTCTTTGAGCTGAATTCAACTTCAAGTTTTGCATATACTCTTTTCGCCATCTTGGTTGCCTGATCATTGTTCGGCTGAGCCCTAGACACAAATACAATAAACCACTCCCGTTCATCATTTTGAACAATTAATTTTAGGCGCGGTTTGAGGATGGTTTTGAACTCATCAAGGTCCTGGAGAAGAAAACAAATATTCAGACGGATAAGGCAATCCAAAAATGAAGACCAAAACAATAGAGAAAACTATATCATAATTAAGGTCTTTGTTCTGTTCTCTTTTCCAACTGAAAATAAAAAACCTAAACTTAGGGGTTTATTTGGTTTTACAAGAATACTTAGGAGGAAATTACCCAACATTATACAGATACCATATCTAACATAGGGCAAGCTACTAAAGCAATACTATAACTACAACATTAGAGTTTGAGTAAGATATAATTGTAAGTGTACCTCACAAGTGACAAGGACCACGGTTGCGTATGGCTCTCTAAACCAAAATAATGATTGTTCCTGAGGAAAACGACTGCGAAGTCTTGCATCCGTAGTCAGAATGAATTCAGCAGGCAATTTCTCCAGAAGGACGGGATTGCGAGTCTTGTTGTTCAAAGAAGCTCTTTTAAAAGGCAACCGCTCTTCAAAGCCATTCTTGATAGTGGGCCACAGATCACTCACATCTTCAACTGAATATTAATATCGTTAAATACATCAGAACAGATACATTAAAGATAGAACTGCTGGGCACAATGGCATTCTTACAAACCATCCATGTGTGCTTAAAGCGCTATAAAATCAACCAAAAAATTGCATCATGAAGGTAATAATATGTGGAAGTTTCTTAATGACTGGTGGAAATAAATAATTCAGATGACGTCAGTAAGAGTTTAGGCCATAAGCACCATATCTATCCTGACTCCATGTATCAAACCTATATACATTCCTTCAATACTAATAATGAAGACACCACCACACTGCTCGAGTATCTTCTGAAACACACTAACACAGGAGAGTTTTTTTTTTTTTTTCATTTTTGTGGGCATATGGTCTAAACAGCAGTTATTGTCACAATAAAAAGGAGAAACAGCATTGTTGCAATTACCAGGTATTAAAATAAACAGTTATTGTCTCAGTAGAAAGTTAAATTGGATTTTTATCCCAGAAACTGGGGATCAAGATTTGATGATAGTCAATCTAAATCTTTATATAGATAAAATAAAAAACAAGAGACTGCTAGATAGATATGGGATACTACAAATAAGAACTTCTCCCTCCATCCCAAAATAAATGTCCCTATTTCTAAAATCGGATGTCCCAAAGTAAGTGACCTTTTTCCTAACTGTGAAGTTAATTATGTATGAAGTAGCAATAACATCGTTGGTTTGAGTTAGTCACAATCAGCTAGTAGGATAGCACATGAAGATCAAGAGACAATGTAACAGAAATCAAAGCACTAACTCTTCTAATCCTTAACTTCCGCTAAAAAAGTAAATGTGACACTTGCTTAGGGATAGACATATGCAAGCTAAGGTCCCATTCCATACCAATAGTAGGTCTACTAATACCTACAGAGGGAAAGGAACCAGAGGCCTGCTGAAAGCTAGCTGGTATCTTCTTCTCATCCTCTCCCTCCACACAATAAATGTGCGCATTCCAAGCTAGCTTGAGAGCAAGTAAGAAATGCTCTGAAGTACCAGAGTCCAACAGGATATACTTGGACGATAACAAGATAGATCTTTACACTTCATCAGCAACTCGGATCATCTAAAAATTCTCCAATGCCCTCGTTTTAATTCCTTCATGATTCAGGGAGACAGCCAAATACTTCCCCATTAATCATGTCCAATTTAAAGTCCAGAACAAAAAAATGAACTTGAGATGCATAGAGCTATACTATAGCTATTGAAACACAAACACCTTCAAGTTGAAAAATGAAAAGCACATAGCTCAAAAACAATGTCTGGCATTCACAAGATCCAAAAACATAATTCACAGAACCTAAATTCATCATACCATTACACTGACACTGACATTTCCAGGAACCGGTGAATCTCGGATTCGCGATCCGAACCGGAAAATTGGGAACCAAACTTGAATTCCGAAATCGAACCTAGCTTGCAATAGAAATGGATCGGAATGAGCGGGACGAGGAGGCGATGCTTACCGGAGATGACGAGGCGATCGCATGAGCTCTTGATTGACTGGAACTGAGCCAAGTAACTGGCCATGTTCGATCTGAAGATACTTCAAGCAGAGTGCGTATACGTATACGTATACATACAGAGAGAGAGAGAGAGAGAGAGAGTTGAGAGAAAGAGTGTAGGTGATTGAGTGAGGTCTCGAACTGTGAAGTCGGAGCTCGGTCGTCGGAGACACTGAGATCCGAGTGTCGTCTCCGGGGATCTAGTGATCTGCGGTATATCAGAGTCGATGTCTGTGACCTCTCATCTCGACCGTTGATCTCACTGCGTGTCTGTGCCTATCTATGTTCGCTGATTCTTCGGTGCGTGTTTGCGTTTGGTGGTTGAGTTGTCCACACTGCGGTTTGGGGCGTGTTTGGTTACGGGATCTACCGAGCACTTGGCCCGGATAACGTTTTACTCTTGAGGGTAATTACGACATTTCATGTTCCGGAAACCAACCAATCAAAAACTTGCAGATAGGCTTCTTCTGGATGAGACGCGCCAAAACCTCACAGAGGTCCATTCATGGCGTTCCCGTTATCCTCCACCACCGTCTCTCCCAAGCTCCACCTCTTCTCTCCCTCCATCCTCAAGCAACCTTCCTTCAATACCCATTTCTTGTTTGGCTTCAATGGCGTTCCTTGCAAGTACCCATCAGGATCGGGCCTCTCAACTCTCCGCTGCTTGCCTCCCCAACCTTCTCCGATGGTTAGTTTTGAATCTTCTGGTGAATTCTATTTGCAATTATGATTTATTATGTGGGTTATAATGTAGATTAATGTATGTGATTTTGACATTTAATGCTGCAATTCTCATTGTGTGAGAGAGATTTACATGTTTGGTACTGTCTAGTGGTTGTTCAATTTTCTAGAATGGGGGCAAATTTGTAAGTTTGTAGTACAATGTAGAACAATTAATGTCATTTATGCATTTTGTATCAAAGCTTATAAACAGGAGACTAGTTTTAATCATACATTATGTGGTTTTGGCTTTGTCTGAGTTGAGTTATTGATAAGATGACTTGTAGGGGATTCAAAATCACTCAATGGTGAAGAGTTCTTATATTCTAAATTGTACTTGTACTCTAGTTTGGTCGTAGTTGGGACTTAGATGGCCGGTAATGAATTGATATGGTAAAGAAGAGCTCTTCAGTTTTACTAAGTGAAGGTTTATTTAACTATGATGCCTCGTTTCTGGAATGATGATTGGAGTATGTACCACATGACTACTCCATCATCCAGTAGGAACGATCTAAGAAATTTGTGTCACTATGAGCAGATGAAATCATATTGGATTCATGTTCCCTATAAAGTCTTCTCATTTTCTGATAGGGGTTTTCAGTATTGTAGGAACTGGCAGACTCGCATGCTTCCCCTAGCAAGTTGTGCATGCTAACATTTGGACATGGGCGGAAGAAACTTGAGAGACTAATTGCGTCGGTCCTTATTTTTGTTCAACTTTCGTCTCCTTTACCTGCCTTGCTTGAATGGGACTCTTGGGCTATCTCCCCAGCCAATGCCGTGCTCTATTCTCCAGATACCAAGGTTCCAAGAACAGGGGAGCTTGCTCTAAGGAAGGCTATCCCTGCAAATACCAGTATGAAAGCTATACAGGTTGCTTTCTGTACTATCTCTGTTTTGACAAGTTATTATATGTGTTGATCTGGTTTGCACTCACTTTCTACTTCTAGGACTCTCTTGAAGATATCTCGTACTTGCTGAGGATTCCACAAAGAAAGCCTTATGGAACAATGGAGGGAAATGTGAAGAAAGCTCTAAAGGTAATCTTGCTTAGGAATGTTGGTTTTGAAAAATTTCGAACATATTGAGTTTTTTGTTTGAAATTGAAGCTCATTATGAAGGGAGAGTTCTCCCAATTAACAGCAGCCCTAACTTTGCACTGATTTTTGTCTATGCTTCAAACGTTGCAAATGTCAGGTCCTCTATGGTAAACCACTTTTTATAGGCACTTGTAACTGCTGGTATGGAGAGTAGAGTAAACCACTTTCTTCTCCGGTGCTAATGAAACCAATGCATGTTAGAACACATTGTAGTCGTCGCACTTGTGTTACTTCATGCACAAACAATAATATGCCAACTTTCCATTCATTTGGTATCTATATATGTGTTTCTCAGTTTCTTTTCTTAACTACTTCCATATGTGTATTTCTACATAAGTTGTCAGTTAATGAATCCCAACACTCATGATTGTCTTTTACTTTCCGTTTTTCCCTCTTGTTCATGGGCTCAGATAGCAGTTGATGAAAAGAATTCTATCTTGGCAAGTCTCCCAGAAGACTTGAGAGAAAAGGGTTCAACATTGTATACATCCATGATTGATGGAAAGGTATTTCAAAAATTACTGTGCTCTTACCGCATTTTCTTCTCCCCAGGAGGATTCAATTTTGGATGATAAGAAGATATGTTGCTCTACATTGTATGTAATTCTATATTGATGCTACTACGAGATTTGACATCTTTTTGCTTGCACACACCTCTCTTTGAAGGAATGAATAGCCCAAAATGTCTTATATGTTGATAACACCATAAAGAAACTTCTTTTTGTTACTTTCTGTTTACTGCAGAGCCTACCTATGAATACTGATGAAATTTCCTTCATTATGTAGGGTGGATTAAAGGACCTCCTTGTACGTATTAAGGACAAGGACCCAGATAGAGTTTCTGTCGGTCTTGCAGCTTCCCTAGACACAATTGCAGAACTAGAGTTGTTACAGGTAATAGATCATTTCTTGAGCTAACAAGTTACTTTACTATATGTAGTTTCATAAGCATAATGGTTCATGAAGTAGCCTCATGTTCAATATACAATCCTCCAATTATAGATGCTATCTTCTTATACTTGAAAATGATGATCCTTGTGTTGCATACATCCATAGTAGGTCTTCAATATAAAGTCAAATGGTTGATTATATGTAAGGACAATATCTCCTCATGGAAATAAGTCTCAACTCCATGTTGTTTGCAACAGGCCCCAGGGATATCATTTTTGTTGCCTGAGCAATACTTAAAATATCCAAGGTCAGTCTTCTCCAGAAGAGATTATACATGTATTGTTTCATAAATGATTAATATGCATATACACCCAGATGAGAGTTTTTATTCAAGTATAAAAGTATATGCTATTGGCTTGCTCAATCTTTATATGACAAGCTTATGCATAATATTAAAAAAAAAACTTGGAATAATTGCAAGAAAGTGCCCTGGGGTTACTCACTTTTTGCAACTTGTGGCCCTCTTCTTCGATAATTGCAAAAAAAAAGTGCTTGAACTTGTCTTTTTTGTTGCACTTTGTATAAATTTATTTCAAACTGACGATTTTACCCTTGAAAATTAAATTTTAAAAATTATAATTAAAGAACAAAAAATCCAAATTTTCATATCCCTTAAATTTCTTACTGTATGTATAGTACAAAGAGGAGGAAAAATAAGGGAGATGAAAATTTGGATTTTTTTTTTGTTTTTTACATGTTATTTTTAAAATAGTGTAAGGGTAAAATTGTCATTTTATACTAATTGCAACAAAAGGACAAGTTCTGTGTACTTTTTTTTATAATTATCAAAGAAGAAGGCTACAAATTGCAAAAAATGAATACCTCGGGGAACTTTTTTGCAACTATCCCAAACATCTTTTTCGTTTGATACAATATTAACCATACATATACTTTGTACTTAATTAGGCTAGCAGGGAGGGGAACTGTTGAATTTACCATTGAAAAAGGAGATGGTTCAACATTTTCTCCTCAAGCTGGCGGTGAAGCCAAAAGTACTGCAACACTTCAGGTATATAAAATTTTACTTTCTTACTTGACATTCTTTTCAGAGTCTAAGGTCATGTCTAAAATTTAATGTTAACTTACATTTTTATTTTTCATCAAGGTTATTATAGATGGATATTCTGCCCCACTAACAGCAGGAAATTTTGCAAAACTGGTAAGGTAGTTGAACGTCACTTCAACTTTGCAAGATTTTTGAACTATATGTAATCTCGTGATGGAGCACATAGCTACTTGATAATTTCTCCAGGTGATGGATGGAGCATATGACGGCACAAAGCTCAGTGGCACTGACCAAGCTGTTCTCACTGAAAATGGAGCCGGTAAGGACAGAGGTTATAGTGTGCCCTTAGAAATAAAGCCGTCCGGACAATTTGAGCCCTTGTACAAGACAGTGTTAAGTGTGCAGGTATGTATATGCTTCAGTTACTAGCAATAGCTGACCTTCATTGCGAACTTTGTTGACTTGTGAGTAGGTGCTTATCCTAATCTCCCTTCTCTTTTGTCTACATGGAAGGATGGAGAATTGCCGGTGCTTCCACTATCTGTTTATGGGGCAGTTGCTATGGCACATAACGACGCGTCTGAAGAGTACTCTTCACCATACCAGTTTTTCTTCTATCTTTATGATAAAAGAAATGTAAGTAGAAACACAACATATAGGTCATAGTGATTTAGCATATCATCAATCTTATTAAATGTTCTATGTTTTACCTTTTTACTAGGCTGGCTTGGGAGGCTTATCTTTCGATGAAGGGCAATTTTCAGTCTTCGGGTATGTTTCTACACCTCCTAGTCCTATTTACTACATACATAGATGTAGATGAATTACCTGGGAAATTATACTTCACTATCCTGTATTCTAGACTATTATCAATCCACTATCTTGTACATTAAGTCGTATCAATCCACCCTAATGCAGTTTGCTTTTGTTTTAATTTACCTTTATTTTGAGGTTTAATGACGAAAATGACCCTTACATAAAAAATAATTAAAAGTACAAAATTGTAAAGAACGAACATCATTGTCTTCATAATTTATAATTTTCGAGTTTTTTTTATTTTCTTATTTAAGGATCATTTTCATCATTAAACCTCAAATTAGGGTAACCTAAAACAAAAACAAATTTCATCGGGATGAATGGATGTGATTTAAAGCACATGGTAGTGAAAGTACAGAGCAGTGAACTGTAATTACCCCTTAGTTATATATGGATCAAGGTGTGATTTTTCTTGTCATTTGCCTCCCGTTCATCACACAGATACACAACGGTTGGGAGAGATATTCTTCCACAGATAAAAACAGGAGATGTGATTCGATCTGCAAAGCTAGTGGAAGGTCAAGATCGCCTTATACTGCCAGTTGAGGGCTGACTGTCTCTCCGTCGATAAGCCTTGAACAACTTTCAACTTCTGTTCTCTGCATATAACATTCTGAACTATGATCATCTGGTACTTGTCATTGCAACTGAAATCAAAATTTTCTGTACTTTGGATCAATGTGCAACATGTACAAATGATATATACTTGAGTTTGAGCTTGCATTAACTTAGCATTCAGGTGGTCAGTCAGGTCCCAATGTTGCTATTATAGGAGCAACATCTTAATCTTATCTACATAATACATTGTTTTCTCAGAATTGGACTGTAGCTTGGACCATTTCTTGAAACATCCTTGTTGTCATCACTCTCACACATCCCTCTCACAGATTGATTGGCTCATTCCTTGAACCATGTTTCTCTCAATGGAGATTTTGATGTGATTCTTCTGTTTCACTTAGAAGGGCCCATTTGTCCCAAAAATGAAGTCATTATTACAGATCTGGAGAATATGTGGTGCCCGTTTTAAAGAAATATTTCTGGACCACCGGCTCGGCTTTGGCCGGAAATTCCACCACCAGTAAATCTAAACCCGGTGATCGGATGGGTCAAGGCCCTCTTCATCCTCTCTCCCTATTAGCACTTTTCTTATATCTATGATGGAGGAACTCTTATTTATCATGGATTTGATATTTTACTAGTTTAAACTAGAATTCATATGCTGGGGTTAAAGTCATTTGAAGATCTAACTTGTATTTGGCTTTATTTTCTCTAAAACGCTCATTTTTAGTTACTATACTTTCCAACCAACTCATATCATATCATTAGAAAAATGAAGTAATAACGACACTAAGACTATAAAGGATCAATTGAAGAACTTTCATATCATTTGTTTGAAACAAGCAACGAAGAATTCTATTAGTTGTGTTAATCAGTAGTAACATAATCTGGATCGAGGACCCTGGGCTCCATAATATGTTCGGGACTCCCGTAGGTGACTCGACGTTCTTGGATCCGAAAAAAATGTCTAGTTTTAGTCTTAGACAACCAAATATAAACCTAGCGTCCTACCTACAAACAACATAAATAACAAACAGGAATTCAAAATCAATATACATTGAAAAAAACACGGAGGTGCCTCCTCGCTCCTACGAGAACGGCCAGTTGGGCTCGGTCCTGGGTCATGGGGATAGGCCACCAAACACCTACCACCCCATCCCAGTACCAAATCATGCCTTATGGCGGAGCTGTTTGGCATCCCTCTCCTGAAGGAAAATGGTCTTCCCCTTCACCAGCGTCTTCATCATCTTGCAACGAGAACGCTCCGAAGTGGCCCTGGATATCCTCCACCTCAGTCGAACCCGAGAGAGCAACCCGAAGCGACGCTTCCGATCTCGTGACAGCCCTTGGTATGACTGGACTGCCCTGATGCATGTTATTTCCTAATCCATTTGCGATTGAGATCATAACTTTTTTTTTGAAATATACATTTTTTGATAAGTCCGTTAATCGACCATTCTTTTATAATGTTAAGATTTGCAGTTTTGTTTTTCAATCTTGAAGTTGTTTTATAATATGAACTAGGGAAAATTTCATTTAAGCACCCTGG
>JAYMTN010000122.1:0-21697 GCA_036897425.1 Erodium trifolium
TCGAGCCCCAGATGGTACATCTGCTTGTGAGCAGGTGTGGGTGGAGGTTCGGTTTAGAATACTAGACTAGGCTAGAGTAAAATTTCCCAGCTTTCTTGCTGATCGAATTAAAAAAAAGTCCATGTTTTATATCTTTCCATAAAAGTTCAACTTTCATCAATGTATCTAATTTCTAATCTTCATTTCATTATTTTCTTGCGTTATGAAATAATAGAAGTTTCATGCCCTGTGTGAGGAAGTATTGCTAAAAATTTCATGTATGGAACAAGTAATAAGCCATTATGCCTACTGGCTTTAAAGGAAAACTGTTAAACTTATGTGAATAAAATTACTGTATGACAGGGTATTTAGATTTGAGTTCTTCACTTGCTCCATTGTCGATCAGTCATACTCAATTATAAGGGATCATGGCTTGTGGAAAATAATATAACTGCTTAAATTGATTCCTAGTGTAATTCATAGGATCCTAATGAGGTTAAAAAACTCTAGGAGCAGTCTTGGTGGCCTTGTTGGTTTTCTATAATTTCCACATGTCATGCTTAGGTTTTTCCTTGATGTTTCAATTATTCCTGGCTATAGCTTGCTTTTGGACGTGATATCTTGACCATGCACTCCTTTTTCCATCACATGCATTTATTGGAGAATACAATCCATTATGACAAATGTGTTTTGGTGCATGTTTGTGGTTATCATTGTCTTCATGAAAATTGCCATATTTCTTATATTTGTATTTCTCTCTCTGAATATCGTGTCAGGAATGAGAAAACAAAGCTTCTCTTTTGCACAACAGGAATTCTTCTAAGGAAGATTGCGGTATGTCTTCCTTAAATTCAATTTGCTTTTCTAAATTATGTGTCATCAACATGATACATGGTCAGAAAGAATTTACTTTTAGATTCAACAAGCTTATGGTAATCACATAGGTTGATACTTCATCATACGCTACATGATAACTGTTGGAAATATCCAATGTTGAAAGTGTGTGTAGTTTGAAACCGCTTACTATACTAGTTGGGCCTGGCCTTCAACTTTACAACTCAAGCTCTTTTTAGGATGGAGTAAATTTTAGCATTGTATCAGAGTTGGTTTGGTCTTGGGCTCATGTGACCCTTCTCTCCCTGTTTAATTCTTGCCCGTGTGCAAAATAGACATGTGGGAGAGAGGTATTCTTGAACTTTCCCACGCTGGAAATGTGTATTTGAGGCCGCTTAACGTACTCGTTAGGCCTTCCACTTAATAAAATCAAAATTGAATTATTATAAGTGCTATGGTTTGGAGTACTCATATTTGAGACTGATAAATCAGTTTCTATTTTCTAGTAATCTGATGCAAATTTGCCCGTTTCAACTAACTTTAAATTCTTGTGACAATGCGCAGGGGGATAAGAAGTTGACTGGTATTACTCATGTTATAGTAGATGAAGTGCATGAACGATCACTATTGGTGAGTTTGCAAAAGTTAAAGTAGTTAAAGAAATAATGTTTGAGCTTGTAGAATCTTGATTGATATGCTATTCATAGTTAACCAAAACAATTCTTGCTGATGAGTTATTAAGTTGAAGTATTTATGCCAATACATTTTCACCCTTTGCATGGCTGTTTAGGTCATTAATAGCCATCTCTAATTTTGTTTCAATATGTTGAACAAAAAACACTTTCAAGCTTTTATTTCCTTTTCTCTTTTTTCTCAGCCAGGTTGTCATTTCTGCTGTAAGTTAGTCAGTCCAAATACAAGGATATTTTTGGTTAAGTAAATATGCTGCTACTATCCTATAATGTTTTCCCCCAAATTCTTTTAGCGGGAGTGGGCACTCATTCAAAAGTTGAAGAGTTTCGCTCTAAGTAGCCTTGTTACTTATATACTGTACACATGTCAGTCCTCGCTACTTTGCATTGAAAAGGGTATAGGCTGAAACATTTTCAGTTGGGTCCGTAAACAGGAATACCAATTACCGATGGCCTATTGGCATTGATTTTACTACTTAGCTTGACTGATGGACACGTTGACAAGCCAGGCTGGCGTGTTGTACTTGACAAATCTGATGGCGTACCTTCCGAATAGATTTAGAATATGAAAGCCAATGTAATTTCATTTTGGCATTCCTAGGATGTAAGATTTTCAATATACTTAGTCTGCATTCTCATTCCTTAAATGATTGATTATGCTAATAAGAAAATGAGTATATTATCTCGTTATATCTCCAGAGTAAGAAGTTATTTTATGATATCAGCTGATGATAAGCAACAGAAAAGGGTAACTGTTTTATTTTATATCTCAGGGCGATTTTCTACTCATTGTTTTGAAGAATCTGATTGAGAAGCAATCTGCTCATAGCACTCCAAAATTGAAAGTTATTCTTATGTATGGTGGTGCCTTTCTTAGTTCATTGTGGTCCATAATTAGTATATGTTTTAGATATTTATCAATTTTTAGTTGGGTTATGATAATGCATATATTTGAATATGCTCATGAATTTTAGGTCTGCAACTGTTGATTCAAAATTGTTTTCGAGATACTTCGGTGATTGCCCTGTAATCACTGCAGAAGGGCGAACACATCCAGTCACAGCTTATTATCTTGAGGACGTATATGAAAGCATAAATTATCTCGTTGCTTCTGATTCTCCAGCTGCTTTAAGAAATGAAGCATTCTCAAAACAGAAGGTAGTTTACCCTTTATAATTTTATAAGAAAATCTGTACCTTTACTTCCTTTTGTCTATAATTTGTCCTGAGCATTCGTCCCATTGCAGAGTAATTGTTTGGTTATTATCCGAAGTTACTAACCCCTGCATTATGATAGTCCAACAGCGGTCCTGTGAAGAACCATAGAGGGCAGAAGAATCTTATCTTGTCGGGATGGGGTGATGACTCTTTGTTAGCAGAAGAGTGTATAAACCCATATTATGTTCCAAGCAATTATGAATCATACAGTGAGCAAACACAAAAGAATTTGGTAACTGCCTCTAAACTGCAATATTTTGGGTGAATGAATGGCTAACTATCTTTCAACGTACTAAACAAATGTTTTACAGAGAAGGTTGAATGAAGATGTAATTGATTACGATCTCCTTGAAGACCTGGTAAGCTATGTTGATGAGACTTGCAGTGAGGGTGCCATACTGATTTTCTTGCCTGTAAGCCCATTCTGTAAACCTTTCACACTGGCCATCTATATTTCTCTTGATTGAATCCAAATGTAATACTTCTACTTCATAACAGGGAGTGTCTGAAATTTTTACATTACTCGATAAGTTATCTGCTTCTTATCGATTTGGTGGACCATCTTCCGATTGGCTTCTTCCTCTACATTCCTCTGTGCCATCAGCTGACCAGAAAAAGGTTTTTCAACGGCCTCCCAAAAACATACGCAAGGTAAGTCTTCCCACTTATAGAGGTTGGCTCTGTCATTTTTAGCTTTTGCAACATCTTCGTTTCGTGGTAAACATAACATTTTCCCGTTCATATTTTGTTTTTATATTTTCTTACTTACATGGCAAAACTTTATTATAGCTCTGTCAAAGCTTATTTTTTACGCCTTATAAGTGATGGCTCATTATACCCAAATGTTTGTCTTGAATATATTTCGTATGTTCTTATTATCAGTAAATATATTTTATATGCTATTTCCATCTTTTTGGTGTGAAAATGATTTGCTATCTTGATTTGATTATCTTCTTCTTGCTTCGGGTGGCCTAGTCACCATTAGGTCCAGGTGTTTATATGCGTATGTCTGCTATACCAAAGAATGCTTTGACATCCTTCTGCTATTGCTTGTAGATCATAATTGCACTGACTGAATATCTTTGGGATACTCATTATCTTATGTTCCAGGTTATTATAGCCACAAACATTGCAGAGACCAGTATCACAATAGATGATGTGGTATATGTTATTGACTGTGGGAAGCATAAGGAGAATCGATATAATCCTCAGAAGGTTTGCATACTTTACCTTGTTCTATTATGAGAAAAATAGTTGAGGAGGTGATGTTCTAATAAAGTGGAGTTTCCACTAATGTAACCAATATGGTGCTCCATCATTATTCCTTTGTAGATAAAGGATACCACTTGGAATTAATATAATTGATTTGATGCTGGTGCCTAAAACTTCTATTGGGTCATTTTAGAAATTGTCAAGCATGGTTGAAGATTGGATCTCTAGAGCAAACGCCAGGCAGCGACGTGGAAGAGCTGGACGTGTGAAACCTGGAATTTGCTTTTGCATGTATACTCGTCATAGATTTGAAAAACTAATGCGTCCTTTTCAGGTCATTCTCTTAAAAAGTAGTTCCAAATGTTTCCCAAAAAGTTGTATGTTGAACTTCACTTATGCTCACCTTCTCTTCTTTACAATGTCTAGATTCCCGAGATGCTTCGGATGCCATTGGTAGAGCTGTGTTTACAAATTAAGTTACTTGGATTGGGCCATATTAAGGCATTTTTATCTGATGTAAGAGAATATATCTTCATATGACAGGTCTTTTGTTGATAAAACTTCCAACTGATATCACTTGTGAACTTCATGTTTTCAGGCTTTAGAACCTCCCAAAGAGGAAGCTATGAACTCTGCAATTTCATTGTTATACGAGGTAGAGTTTTTATATTCTTTTTCTTTTATTTAGACTATGATACTAATGTTGTACCATTGATTTCATACTTGAAGGATTTTATTTTAGGCTCCTTCATTTAATTTGGAACTTTATGATATAAAAATCAACTCTTGGGATAAAGATCAAGGTGATCTTAACAGAGTAATTACTTGGTATTATGACCAAATTCACCTATTCAAATAGAATGTATTTTACTTATTGCTCTGGTTTGGTTACTTGTTAGTTTCCTTGTTCTGTCTTCTCTAGAGATCTTGCTCTTCTTTATATTGCAGGCTGCATGCTTAATGCAGTACATTTTGTTATCATTATTCATGAATATTTTCCTTATACATAGAATTGTTCTTCGTTATTTGTTTCACTTGATAAAACCTTGCTTGCATATTCTATGACAGTGTATGTTTTAAGATTTTATTACATTTGTAATTACGAATTTGTGTACTATACTTATTCATTGCAACTGAGATGTTTTCTAAGGTTGGTGCTATTGAAGGGGATGAAGAGTTGACGCCTCTTGGACATCATTTGGCAAAGCTTCCTGTCGATGTATTGATTGGAAAGGTTTGACATCAGCCATATTTTAATTCTTCCAGTCTAGTCTCTTAACTGTAAAACAATTTTGAAACGGAAGGATTTGGATCAGTATTGTTCTTCCCTTAAATGGTTTTGTTATTTTTACCATTCTGCCTTCAATCCTTGTGAAGTTGATCAGGCTGATAGTTGTTGTATTGGGTATGTCATGAGTATATCATATATGCAATGTCATACTTTGTTAAATATGCACAAGAATATTTATGGCTATTTATTTTGTTATGTCACGAAATACTGTGAGTAGAATATGCTAAATTGCCTGTTCTCATTTGGAAATGCAGATGATGCTTTATGGTGCAATATTTGGATGCTTATCACCCATTCTCTCAATTTCAGCATTTCTGAGCTATAAGTCTCCTTTTGTTTACCCAAAAGATGAGGTCTTGTATTTAAGGCTGCTTTAAATTTACAAAGTAAATTTCTAAGATCAAGTAAGAAATTGCAGAACCCTCATAATTCTCTGCAATTAAATTTCAGAGGGAAAAGGTTGAAAGAGCAAAGTTGGCTCTGTTGAACGATAAGCCAGATGCTTCAAGTGATTCAAATGACGGCGTGAAACAATCAGACCACCTGCTA
Source organism: Erodium trifolium (assembly GCA_036897425.1). Lineage (NCBI taxonomy): Eukaryota > Viridiplantae > Streptophyta > Magnoliopsida > Geraniales > Geraniaceae > Erodium > Erodium trifolium. Next base: position 5,775 of record JAYMTN010000122.1, read on the forward strand.
ATGATGATTGCATACACAAGATGGGAGAAGATTCAGCGTGAGGTTAGTCAATTAGCTCAATTCTTGTTTATGTTTAAGCAGTTTAGAGATCATTCATGTTTTTAGTTTAAGGCAGAGCTGGTACTTGAAGTATCATTTTAACCAGCTTCGGATAATTCTGATTAATCAATGCTAATTCTTTTTTATTGTTCCAGAAGCTTTACTTTGTGGTCATATATGGTATCTAATTGCTATTCACTAAGCCGCATAATGTCCTAAAAGAGAATAAACATGCAGTTACTCTCTACAGCCACTTTGTTATTCACTATCCACTTCAGAGTAGCTATAACTTTGTTGTACTTGAGTACAATAAAACATATTTGTTGTAGTATGGATTGCCACCTTAACTTGTGCTACACCTCCCCAATTTTTTGCTAACGGGATGTTGGGTTCTGGCAGAGAGGAGTAAAAGCTGCACAACAATTCTGCAGTTCATACTTTATAAGCAGTTCAGTGATGAATATGATCAGGTAATAATTTTCAATTTTCTTATGCTACGTTGAAACTTTATATTGAATTCAAAAGGCATTTAGGTATTGTCTTGCAGCTCTGTTGAAACTTTGTAATAACAATCACTAAAAGGGGTTAACTCCATTGTGTCAAAGGATATGCGTATGTAGTGATTTTAATGTGTAAATTTCTGATTGTCTCTGTTATTTGTGGATGTGTCAGAGACATGAGGATGCAGTTTGGAACATTGCTAGCAGATATTGGTCTCATCAGTCTTCCAATGAAGCATCAGGTATAGTTCGTTTTCTTCTATTTGAGCAGTGTCTAGTTTCTATAAAGCATGGATCTTCCAGTCATTGGTATGATCTAAAAAATCCTAAATAATATAACCATAATACAGCCCTGCAGTTTGGTATAATCCGCAGTTTGGAAAGTTATGCTCGCTTTGCAAATCCTGCAGCAATGTATGATACTGTGGGTTGTGTTATACGACTCTATAACTGTAACCACTTATGGTAGAAGAAACAAGGGATAATTGCAAAAAAGTACCATGAAGTATTCACTTTTTGCAACTTGTAGTCTTCGATAGTTGCAAAAAAGTGCCCTGAACGTATCTTCATGTTGTACTTCACATAAATTTGTTTCAAAATGATGATATCACCCTTGGAAATTTAAATTTTAAAATAATAATTAAAGAACAAAAAATCCAAATTTTCATATCCCTTAAATTACGTACTCTTTGTACATTAGAAAGAGGAAGAAAATTAAAGGATATGAAAATTTGACCTTTTGTTTTACTTACTATTTTTTAAATCTAAATTGTAAGGGTAAAATCGTAATTTTATACAAATTGCAACAAAAAGAACAGTTCAGGGTACTTTTTTGCAATCAAAGTGAAGGGGTACAAGTTGCAAAAAATGAGTACCTCAAGGTTCTTTTTTACAATTATCCCAAGAAACAATGCTAAATTGTACTATTATCTCCCTCTCAAATCTATGTCGGAACTCATGTTCCGGCAATTTTCTCATATATGCATATTTCTGGATGAAATAGCAGACAAACATATTGACTCTGTTTCTCTAAAAACGATTGTCCTTATGTCATTTCCTTTCTAAATTCCAATATTCATCTTTCTATTAAGAATTTTTTCTCTCTTGAATTTTCTTATATTGTTTTTTCAAAATTCAGGGGAAAAGGAAAGAAAACCTCGACAGCTGGTTTTCTGACATGTCCCAGCCATTCAATATGCATTCCCATCAGTTCTCAGTTGTAAAGGTAAAGTCAATTTGATTTTTGGTTAATCTTGCTCTATATAGTGTAATTTTGATGTCGATATCACTTGGCAACTCATAGGTCATGTTGGAGGTAAGTATTGAGGCATAGCTTCAGTAGCAATTTCCTTGTAGACTGATTGCGAGGGTATTTTTGCAGGCAATATTATGTGCAGGTTTGTATCCCAATGTGGCCGCCACTGAACAGGGCTTATCTGCAGCAGCTTTGAGCAGCCTCAGACAATCTTCTGGTCCTGCAACTAAGGGTCGTCCGGTGTGGTATGATGGAAGAAGAGAAGTTTATGTACATCCTTCTTCTATCAACGGTAACCTTAAAGGGTTTCAGTATCCATTCCTTGTCTTCCTCGAAAAGGTTTGCATACTTTTAGCCTATTCACTTTTTCTTTGTTAAGTTTAAATAGGGGCAACTTCGCTAGCACACCCTCGGCTACCTTTGATTCTAAAAAACACACTGTATAGGTGATGGGTTATCAATAACACATTGTCACCTTTCGTTATTCAGTAAAAAAAAAAAACACTGAAACGGTGATAGTGTGTTCCTGATAAAACCATCACACATTCAGTGTGCATCCTTGGGTTGTTGGTGAATAACGAAAGGTCACAGCGTGTTACTGATAACATGACCTATGAGTTCCTAAAACTCAAAAGGTTGTATTCACCAACAACCCAACAACCCAAGAATTAAAATATGTATTTAATAAAATAAGATAGTAAGATAGTTCCAAACATATTTTAATTCTTGTTTTGCGAAATTGAATTGTATTTGAAAAATGAATCGAACTTGCTATCGATAATCTCTTTTCGTGTCTGTGCTATGCAGAAATCTTTTAAGTACAAAATTTCACATACACTTTATAATTGTGTATGAAAAATATCAAGATATCAGGATTTTAGAACACTGCCCAAAACTGACATTAAGTCTCCTTCCATGCTGTAATAAAACAAAACCAATTGCAAGTGTTTCCAATTATAACTACTCCCTTCGGATTCAATTGACTTTCTACTCAAGTTGTAATAACTATCTAATTGAGGGATAATGAACTGACCAAAATGAGATCTGGGCTCTTATTTTGAGATAGAGGGAGTATAACTTTTGGGTTACGAACTCTCCTTTGATATTTTTGATGTTGCCAGGTTGAAACGAATAAGGTATTTCTGCGGGATACTACTGTTATCTCTCCCTACTCAATTTTGCTGTTTGGAGGATCCATTAGTGTTCAGCATCAGGTATTGTTATCGAATCTGTTTGATCCCATTTATTTTTAAAGATTACAGACACGTGAACCCATGGTAAATTTCCACGAACACATAAACCCATGGCAAATCCTTCACAGATTCGTACTGAGATCGGAAGATTAAAGAATAAGAATGAGTAATTTTGGTATATTTTAAATTTTGAACTCACATGCAAGTCACGTGATGGAAAAAAAAATCATTTTTTATGGCTTTCGTCTATTTTGTACGGTGGTGACACGTGGAAATTCATAAGGGTAACCATGTGTCTGTCGAAAATTTACCTTGGGATCTTGTGTGTGGCCAATTCATGAAGGTAGTTATGGTAAAAATTAACCATGATATAAATGCTTGGTGATATCTTGTTACTGCAGAGTGGTCAGGTCATCATAGATGGATGGTTAAAACTGACAGCTCCAGCACAAACTGCTGTCTTGTTCAAAGAACTCCGCCTAACCCTTCACTCTATTCTGAATGAGCTGGTTAGAAAGCCCGAGGTATGTATGTTTTGTCTTGTTGCCAAAGCATCTGATGACGTGGAAGACTAGATTGATGCTTAGTTTTGTGCTTTTTGGGGGGGAAATTATATACCCACTTTGACCTTTCATGGTCAAAAACACCCCCCAAAGGTGAGGAGTTATCAGTAACACTGTCACCTTTGGTTATCATAAAAAAAACGGATTCACACGGAACAGGGATGGTTTTAGCAGGGGCACGCCGTCACCTTTCTCATTCATCAGTGTTTTTTTGAACCAAAGTACCCAGGTGTTTTTGATGATAGATAAACGAAAGGTAACAATGTGTTAAGATAACGCCTCATCTTTACAATGCGTGTGAGAAACAAAGGTCAAAGGGGGGTGTTAATAAAGTTACACCTTTTCTTTTCTTTATGCATAGCGTGAATGTTCTTTGTAACCGAGTTTGTGGGTTTTTTTCTTTCTGCAGAAGGCGACTGTTCTCAATAACGAGGTTGTCAGGTCTATGATCCATCTGTTGGTAGAAGAAGACAAGCCTATGTGATGTTTTGATCCATCTGAGTGAGCAGATATTTTAGAGCTTAAAATAGTGGTCGGAGACAGCTCGGCGAGATTCTTGCTTATTGATCCAAATAGAAAAAATTGTCAGAAATAGAAAATAAATAGGAAATATGTAATTTTTGTTTGACCAAGTTAGCGATAAGTTGATGAGCTACGTTGTCTCAGGTCATATACGTGCATTTGTCATTTCGGAACTTATAAATTTTATTCAAACAAAGATATTGACCATATTTCACATGCTTATAGTAGTAAGTTGGAGCACATGCGATCTGCAACATGATAATAACATAAATATACTCATATTTTTTGTTACGGTTTTCTTTTAATTGTACTATTACTTGAAGTCCAACGAGTAAGGCTACACCATCTCCATAAATGTTGGGAGTCCTCATTTTTCGTAAAAAAATCGTATAATAACTGTCGAGGGAGAAGGCCAGGCAGATTGACATCCTGTATATTTCTTTTATCGTCAGTTGTAACAAATTTTAACTAACGGTGACGACCTATAAACAGTTAAAATGGTATATTTATGCTACCCTTCACAATATGAACAATTATTTACTTGCAATCCACAACTATGGTTCCATTTGCTGATTCAGTTCTGCAATACACAAGTTCCACCTGTAAGTGACAATCTGAGTTTGATTTCACAATTGAGACGACAGTATGAGCGTTTATTCAGATAGACAAAAATGAGATCCTAGCACATGTATGATTCGAAGTTATGACGCTACAAGCAGTGATGTTGCCATTGAAATCCTAGAAAACTAAGAAGAGGTTCCTTACTTCATCCACTGACAAAAATGGACCGAAACACTTCATCACTATCTTTCTCAGGTACTACATTTTTCGTACATAACAATCAGCCTATACGCAGCAGTTCCTCGAAAACAAAAGAACCTGGCCATCTCACCTTAAAGGTATAGCGACATTCCTGTCTTCACTTGGGTTTTTGCTTCAGAAGGTCGGATACAGACGCACAGTGTGTAGAGTTGTAGTCGCATTTTTCACAGCAAAACTGAAGCAATTCAATGACTTTAATGCACCTGCACACAACAAAAAACATAAAGAAAGAAACTGAGTTAGCAAGTAGATTTCTAAAATCGAAAGATCACGAGATTGACATTCCTTGTTTTTTATCAGAAAATAAAAACAGGGGCTCCAAGAAGAAAACAACCAGACCAAAACAAGCAAAAACAAAAACAAAGAAACAACTGCACCGTCCAGAAGGATGAACTAACCCTCCCAACACTTTAGACGTCAAACTAGTGAACAATGGGACAAGAGACAACAGAAGGTGAACCTTCTGACCTCAAAGAGGTTGAGCAGAACGCGCTCCTCCACTACCTGGGACTGGAGGTAGTAAAACGACCCTAAAAGTGACTCCTGAGCAAGAACTTATGAGACTCGGCAAAAAGGGGAAAAAAATGAGGGAACAGACACCACGATATGAGAGGAGGAAGAAACAAGAAAGAAAGACAGAAAGAAAGAAGGAGAGCTTCAAAAAGGCTGAAAAAGGACAATAATCGACGACACTATCCAGGAACTAAGAGTCAGATGTAAAACAATATTGTATCGAGCATTTTCATCATCCAATCAATCAGAAAGAGAGAGAAAAGAAAGTAGTGCATAAAGCAGCAATGTAAATCCAAAGATTAATTGATCAATTGTTCTTCACCAAAAATCAGAATAAAAAGCACCATACTCTTGGATCAATTTCACCCACAGATTACAACTTTGCTTGTTGATGTAAATCCATATGAACAAAATTTAATTAGCCAAGGATCACATCAGAATGAGGGCTGAGAGTGTAAGGATCACATCAGAATGTATACAAAAAATGTGAATCTTTCATTAGCCAATTCAACCTCTCATACTATTCACTCCATCACCCAAATGGTGAAGCCACACAAGCATTAAGAGCATCTCCAACAGGGGGCAAATCATGGGCATACATGGATTATGGCTCTAATTGCCCGGGCGAATCGGCCCAGCGAAATATCTTGGGCAAAGGATTCATCGCTCGGACGAACCGCCCAGCGTTGGGGAAAAGCCCAACGTCAACTTTCGCCTGTGTATCCCCTTGCGTCACATGTCCCCTTTTATATATGTATATATAATAAATCCGAAATCACTACTCCCGTAAGCTATTAGCCCATCTTTTCCATTCCTCCTCTAAAATCTCTATTCAGTATTCACCCAAGCTATTATCCCAATCAATATCTCCAAAAATCAGTGGCCGAGGACATTTTCACGGGATATATTCAAAACTTGAGGCATAATTACACATGGTCCTAAAGCAACTAGCACCAAATGATTCCCCCCTAGTTGGATATCAACTTCATCAAGAAGCAAAATGCTCTCTAAGAAAAGCATACACGTTCTACATAACAAGAACATAAGGTTTGGTTAGTACAAGAAAAGACACACAATATGGGAACATAACCCCAATTCGGAAAGTATAGGCTAACACAACAATTTGTAAATTTTTGATATTCAATTAAATCAAACACATCTTCATTTGGTAGCTGAAACCAAAACACATCAAACTTATGATCCAATCAAAACAATCACTAAACATTGACAGCCCCAATCTAAATTCCAATAACAAGGACACAAAAACCCAATTTGTATGATTGCGATCAAACCATTAAGATCATCCTCCAAATATTCCTCAAAAACAAAACAAGTACGAATATTTCTTAAACCTATTCATTCAAGCTTCAATCTGAGCTGAACCCAACAAATAATTACTTCAAAAACTGCGAAAAATCGAAAAATAAATACAACCAAAACCCAAGATATATTGCTTACCTCTGGGAAAGAAAATTGTTCTTCGAGAGGCAAGCTTGAATATCGCACGCCTCTTTCTTACACGGCTCTTTGCTCTGCCGCGCCATTCTCTCTCTACAAATCTCTCTCTCTGTTGAGTGTTGACGGAAATGGCAGCTGAATTAACCGACCTCCTCCGCGAAATTTCTGAAATTTTCCCTCACATCCCTCGGTGATTCTGGTAGGGACTAAAAAGTAGATTAAAAAATCATTTTGTACCCCTGAGCCAGTGGGCTTCACGACCACTTCTACATGGGCCATCTTGTTGGGCTTCAAAAACTTTCGAGGCCTTCCATTAGCCCGTAATGGATACCAGGGGCAAAATGGTAGTTACACACGGCACACTCGTGTTTCAAATCTCTCTATATAAACGTGTTCCTACGAATTTCCAATGCCAGTTTTGTCCTCTCTTCTTCATCGAAGCCGTTGTCGCGCCATTTCCATGGGAAAGCAAAGCAAGCATCTGAGCTCTTCTCCGAGGGTTTGAGAAGCGCTTGTGGCCTCCGAAGTCTCTCTTATCCGTCTCAGGTATTTTTAATTTTCTCTCTATCCAAACACTCCTTTCGCGGCAATTCCGCGATTTCAAGCCATCATTTCGATTTTCCTGATTTCGCATCTGATCCTGGTATCCTGATTCCACGATTTTTATTATTCTCCGTCTCAGTTTTTTTTTTCTCTCTATCCAAACACTCCTTTCGCGGCAATTCCGCGATTTCACGCCACCATTTCGATTTTCCAGATTTCGCATCTGATCCTCTTTTTCCGTACAGATCGTGAAAGCTCCTGATCCGAAATCGGTTTTGGATTGTGCTCACTGATTTAATATTCTCAGGAAGGTATATTTCTATGTGTCTGTAATTTGGATTGGATATGGATTCGCGTATTGATTGATTTGTGATGTGTATTGATTATGAATTTAGTAATTAATTCGACATTGCAATGCATATATTACCTTAACGGTGATCAGGAATTAGCAATATTGAGTGATTTCTCTCCGTTTTAGTTGAGTCCTGGAATTGTTGTATATTTATATGTGAGTACTCATTTCATAGCCATGTGTATCAGTTCTTGTATTAGTGTTGTAATCTTTATGATCCTGATAAACATGAATACAGATACAGATCGAGAAAGGTCCTGATCCAAACTGGATAGTACTTTGTGCTTATCTATCTAATCGTCTCAGGAAGCTAAATTTCTATGTATGTGTGTAATTTTGTATGGGTGCAGAATAATAGTGCTGTTTATGCTTTTAGGTGATTTTTTGGTCTATTGGTTGACCTGTGAAGTTATAAATTATGAATTCAGTAATTATTTCCATACTGCAATGTGTATATTACCTTAACAATGACGAGGAATTGTTGGTATTATCAGATTTCACTCCTTTAATACGTGATTCCTGGAATAGTTGTATACTTATACGTGAGTGCTTATTTCATAATCATGTGTATCAGTTCCTGTATCATGGATCAAGGGATGATTAGTTTTGAATGGTAGTGTGAAAATTTGAAGTTATAACACTTAATGAGTGAAGTTATGTCCATTACTTATGTCTTCACGTGTCTTCATGTGCTAACTCACTAACTCGTGATAACTAACTAATATGCGAAGAACATATTAATATTATAGGGATTTCATGCATGGTTAACTTCCTGAGATGATTCTGCAATGTTAGGATAGAGTTACTTGTCAAACCCTCAAGCATAACAAGTGGTTAAAAAACTTTCTTAAGCAAAGTGGACATTCATTTTGGGATACCTAAATTAAGAAAGTAGGACACGCGTTTTGGGACAAAGGTAGTATTTGGTTTGTTTCGTTGGTTAGAGAATAAAGAAATTCATGATGTGGCTATATACTGAAAAGTTGTGTTGTTTGGTTGTAGTTTTTCAGCCATTTGAGCTCTATTTTTGACGTCTTTGCTTGGCAATTTCTGTTTTCTTTGATAAGCAAATTTTATATCTATTGCACATAATAATTGCTGTTTCGTAATTCCTCATGGGTGCTTTGGTTCTACCCACAGCTCTGTACTGAGCAAATTTCTTGTTGTTTCCCCTTCTCCTGCATTACTTAGCGAGCGTACATGGCATCATGAAATGTTATTGTAGTACTGTCAACTGTGAGGGGAGTGTTGGTGATTGATGAGTACTTAAAAAAATATTAATTTCAACCATAAAAATACTGTAGTATTTGAGCTAGCAAATTATTTCTTCTCAAAGAGGAAAATGGCTAGGTCCAATATTGGGAAGGCTTCCTATATTTTCTGCAACTCTACGTGCTATCTCCTTTATCAAAAAAGTCTATTCGGTGAACAAAGTTAGAAGGCTATCATTAAAGCGGAGCTGCACTTAGTGCTTCAGCGTCAGCAATATGCGATTTTACTTGATGCTTGTGCTTGTTGTATAAGATTAGAGAGTGCATGTCAAAAAGAAACTTTGGTTGATATGAACCACTGAATCCAAGGGATCCGATGGCATATTAGTGGAACTTATGGTAGATGATAAAATTGCATATTCTGAAAAATAAAAAAATCAGAAAGACATGTCTTGTTGATTTATCTTATTCTGTAGATTGTGGATCTTGTCTCTCTTTTCTGTGGAATCTCGGCAGGCGGCAAAGCACTCTGAGAAGTTCTCACTAGCTAACTGCTAATGGTAAGTGCATTTTTAAGGTTGAGGGCAAAAGCTTCTTTTGTCATCACTTTGCTGAGTTGTGTACATCAGTGCTCAGCTATACCCATGTATTTTAATGTCACTCCTGCATATTCTTGCTATTCAAACCCAATTCTTCATGATTTTTTTCGCACTTCTGTTTGTCAGGATGTTTTGTGCCACAGCAACTGTTGGAACTTCAGGCTTTTATTCAGTCAAATTAGTTGCTGGAGTCAAGGTAAGCATAACCACAGCTCACAAACTGATCTGGGCATAGTTTTTATATATATAAAGGGGTTAATTGCTAACAGTTACATGATGTATTGTCCACAAGCAAAAAACTACCTTATGTATCGTTCACGTGCGAAAAACTACATTATGTATTGTTCACGTCTCTAATTTTAACGAAATATTCCAAATTTTGTAAGTAAACAACCATGGTCAAAAGATTGTGTAGTTCAAAAGAGTGAACAATACATAATGTAGTTTTTCGCACGTGGACAATATTAGATAATTTCAAAAGTCCAAATAAAGAAGATAATTTAGGGATATGAGTATAATTGGCTAAGCATTATTGGTAAGTTGCTTAACGAAGTAAAAGCAGACATCATATATTTTAGAGCTATAAATATAATCATGATTTCTTGCAAAATGCTTTTAAGCATAAACCATTCTGCAATAATGATTTGTAGGAGAATAGATCCTTTATTGGCTTCTCAATCTAATGAATACGATCCAGGATAGAAGAATAACAAGATTTGAAAGCTTTAAACCAAACTTGTATGGATCTAAGTGAACTTGGCAAAGAAATGGTTTGAACAACATAACTTATTTGTGACTGTTCTTTCTACTTTACCTTTCATTTTATATTTTTTTAGCATAAATTGATTATCTGGTCATGTTTGGTGTTACGTATAAGAGAATCCAATGTCATTATCCCACTGGAGGCCAATCCGGCCGAATAGCCACGTGTCGCGTTGTAACTTGTAAGTGACCACGAGGTGTGTGAATTGAGTACACAGACGATAAATCCTTTGCCTTAGAAACTAGCGATCACCAAAAACCCACATTTTGCATCTATTCGTCCATTGTATGGGATTAGCCCACTGGCGGCATCCAGCCAATTCACCTAGTCTCTCACCACGCTGGAGTCGATTAGACAGGCGATTCCGAATGAATAGCCACGTGTCACATTGTAAGTGGCCACGAGGTGTGCGAATGGAGTAATGAGCTGTAAATCCTTCACCCTAAAAGCTAGCGATAGCCACAAAACCCACATTTTTCACCTATTCGTCCGTTGAATGGGATTAGCCCATTGGAGGCCAATACGGCCAATTTGCCTAATCTCTCACAACGTTGGAGACAATTTGGTAGGCGAATCCGGACAAATAGCCATGTGTCGCGTTGTAAGTGATCACGAGGTGTGCGAATTGAGTACATGGGCGATAAATCCTTCGCCTTAGAAGCTAGCGATCGCCAAAAATTCCCACGTTTTCACCGGTTCATCCGTTGAATTCCTCCCAATTCGTCCTGCATCGTAGGCACTCTTAAGAGATTTAGGATCAATTGTGACTATATGCTGACTAATTAGAACATATGCACCCATTTTGTGGATAGAGGGGTTCAGTTTTAGGGGAAGCAGTACTATGCCTGTAGGTCTGAGAGTCCTGTTCTTTATCTCTTGTGGTCCATCTCCACTGTGTCCTTATAGGTAGGCCTCCCATGTGGCTTGGTGGGTTTTTAAAATGATTGGGTTTAGGTTGTACTACTGTTGTAGCATTGGAGCTCCAAGATAGTGGGTTTCTGAACCCAAGATTTGTAGGGCTTTTTTAACTTCTTTTTTTTCATTCTTTGGTGCCCTCCGATTCTGGGACCTCCTTCATCGCCTAATAGAATGATCCACAACAACAAGCTATGTAACTAGAAATTCAACACCTTCCTTCTTTAAGAATCAAGTGTTCGGTCGGTTTTCTATAGCAAATGTCTCATGACGTTTGGGCATTTACGCAATAATATCATTTAGAGCATCCGTGGGACAAAATTAGGAGGTCGAATCGGCGAAAAAAGAGGGATCTTGGTGAAAAAATTGTTTTTTCTCTCTTCTTGATTGCGCGTTGATGAAACCGTCGACATCGAAAAGGAATCGATTTATTCTCTTCAATCTCTCCCCTCGAGGCACCTGACTATTCTTCTGTCTTCCCTATATATTCCTCCATGCATGTTACCCTACAGAATCGGCTTCCACTATAGAGATTTGAAGAATCGACCCTTTTTGTTTTTTTCAAAAGACATTGTAAAATCGACTTCCCGTCGTAGATACTCTTACACATGTATCATGTATGTCACAAGTAGAACACACTTGGGCAACCTAAATGATCATTGATGTCTCATAAATGATTTATGCCACATTATTTGTTGTGTCATCTAAGTACGCATTCGGTCTACGGTCTACCTAAGACAATGCAATTTACGATTCTCTAATACTAGGACGACACAATCCATTATGCATGCCCTGCGTAGGTCTGGTGCCCTTCCACAGTAGTGGGAATTCATGTATGTCTTTTATTCAATTGTATTGTTATTGTGGTGTATTTGATGTTAAGGAAATATTGTTATTTGTAAATAAGTGGAATGTTATGCTTTCAAAATTATACGTGATATCGGAATGATATGCACACATGTTTAACAAGCAAGAAATTTATGAAAAATATGTTCACTCATGTCTCTGACTGTTTTTCAAATCGTAAGGAAAATAAATGTGGCATGTACGCGCTGCTCTTTGTCAGTGTCCTCTCTACAGCAACTGTGCATTTCCAAACCGCTAAGATGGGAGCACGTGAAGCGCGTGGAGATCAAAATCCGGTAACATCCTGACCCTCCATTCTCATGAATTAATATATTTTTCTCAAAAAGTAAAATAAAATAATAACCTAAAGGTTGTGTGAATAATTCATGCTTGAGGAGTTCGAGTTCATGAGAAATGAGAGGTGGTCTTGTCTCTATCCTAATAATCAAGGACCTAAAAGCAACTTAATATAATTTGTGGTTTCTCTTGCGTAAATCGCGGGTTAGTGGAACACTGTTCGATGTCCAAAACGCGGCAAAGGTCATAATTGGAATAATTAGGTTAATAATTAAACATGGTTGCAGCAAATTAGATACATGTCTACCATGGATTAATCCACTTTCACCTTTTTTTTCTCGGTAAGTGGGTGAAAGTTAAGTTTTGTCTTCTTCCAAATGAAAAAACCCATCTTCTTTTCAATACGTCGTCGTAAGGGTGTGGCCCACTCGATTTTAAATTTCGGCTGACATGTTTTACACGCTTATGGACCACGTAAAACTTATGTCAATAAATAGAGATTAAGTGAGACTGTTGAATGAAATGGTGCTTCGTTTTATGTGTCCATTAGGTCCCTATATAGTACTTTTCTTACGTAGGAAACGAAATTATTAGTCCGAAGGGTTGAAATCTTATCATTACTTCGGTTACAACAAAGTTTATTGGGACGATAGAGTTGATGTAGAGCCGTCATGTTTGAAATCGGCATAGCAGATAAGAACGTAAAGGATTAAACTAACGTAAGTGTTATTTATATGTGGATGATAAAATGTCTCGAATTTGATGAGACATAATATTTGGATCCGGTTTAAACGAGATGAATTAGATATGTTTTAAAGATTATGATAGGATAGGGCAATGTTTCAAAATCCCCCGCCGTTCCAACAATTATATTTGCTCTAGAGATACTATTCATATATAATCACTTCTTATTATAAATTAAAAATATAATTTATGGTTTTTGTGGAAGGAATTGCGCGTCGAATGGGGGCGTCGATTCGGCATATTTTTGGGAAAAATCTCATTCGTGGATTTGACGCCTAACTAAGTCTATGAGTCAGCCGACCGTCTATTCGAGTCGAAGCCCGATTCTCCTATGAGAAATCGCCACGTGGCTTAAATAATTTCGGACCACTTTTTCCCACGAATCGGGCCCACCTTTTTTTTTATTTTGCCATCTATTAGACTGAGATTAGACCTAACCGTTTCAACACCATTGTGGATAGCCGAGTGTCTGTAGTGGGGTCGATTATAAAGTGATGAAAAGTACATGTTTGCTTCTCTCGATCGTCGATGAATCTATCACCGTTGGTTTCAACTATTTTGCCCTCTCTTCCCGCTTAGCCTTTTTCATGTGGACACCTGAAGATTCAGGTTGTAATCGATCGGCCGACGTCGATCTCAATTACTATGCTTGATGAATCAACTCCAACTTGTGATATATAGACTATGCCGAATCGACTTCCCACACTACATATGCTCTAACCCATCGTGTTGTCATTCTTACAATGTGTAGGTCGAAAGAATTACCCATGAACTACAAATTAAGGATGAAAAACGCAAACAGGTCACAAACCTAGTGTAAAGCAACTTATTATATCTGGCTATATTTCAGCTAAAAAACTTGAATAATCAGGTTAAAAGATCAAACTAACTTATCTTGAAGGCACTTAATTCACGTTGGTCACATTGAAGAACTTCAACTACACTTAGTAGTTGTAATTTATCAATATGGTTGATAATTTGAGGGGTTTGGAGCTGTTAGAGCAACCATAATGGGCGTTGACTGTGGTTGTCCATTGTTTGTCGAATGCAAGTCAATCGGCAAGTGATCACCGATTCTTTGTTATAGAGCTCACCGGTTGTCAAAAAGTTTACGTCGTCAATCGTTTTTGTCGATAAATGAAACAGAAGAAAGCTCAACGATGTGTCTAACTACTTGCATTTTTTATTGTAACACATTTCCTTTAATATGATTTTGATTAAATAGACGAATGAAAAGACAAATCAATGCAATGCAACCTAGAACTAACGAATGATTCCAACGAAAACGGTTTAACATTCCTTAATCTTAATAGATTAAGGAATGTAATGTAATGTAACAGTGTTTGAAAGGGAACACATGTTGCAAGTAGATTAAGGAAAAGAAAAATGGAATCTGCCAAATTATTAGGAGGCAAGGGACAAACATAAATGGTTAAGAATCTATGATGCAAAAAACCAGATATAATGACAAGAAAGAAATGTGGCAAAAAATGAATAATCAATGAAAACATCAAAGTCCATCTGATTTGACTACTGAACAAGTCAATAACCAGAGTCATTCTCTCATTCTTTTCTATCAAATAACAACCGAGTTGACCCAGTCATTTTTGGCTGCCCAACTCAGTGAGTCCTGAAACCCATAACAAATTAATTTCATTTCATGGATACTGTTACTTTCTCCATTCAAAAATTGGTTCTGAAAAGGAAAGATCAATTTTTTAATCTAAAAGATAATTTTAAATAAAAGAAAAGAAATGGGGGAAGGTAAGGTAAGACCCATCTGGCCTTCTGACAAGAGTGAGGATCCATTTCCTTTTCTCTTTTTACAGAGAAAATAAATGTTTTTTTTTGCAGAAATGCTTGAGAAAAGAGATGAATATAAGCAAAAAATAGTAGTAGTGGTCATTAAATCACTAGGCACAAACAAAATAATTAATCTCTCTTTTCTTGTTTTCCTTTTTTTTTTCTCAGTCCCTCCTATTAGGACCAAAAGCAACTCTATCATATTACAAATCTCAAACTCTTCACAACCTTAATAATTCCAACTAATAATTTTTCTAGGAAAATCAACAGGCAAGCTAAAGAAATCTAGAATTCACACTCCCAAATCTGCAACAACAACAAAACACAAAACCCAGAATTAAACAATCAGAGAGAAATTAACTCAACTGACCAATTAGTCTCTGATCCTGATCATATCTTCATTGAGAGCTATTTGGTTCATCTTCTCCACTATCATCAGTAGCTTGAGACTGGTTCTGGTTATGCTGCTGTTGCTGGTGATGCTCCATTGGGTGATTCTGCTGATGATCGGAGTTCATGTTCAAGCCACCTCTTGAGTAGGCATTGAGTGCTGCGAGCATCCCCAAGTTCGTCTCCGACATGCCCAGACCGAGATGCTGAGAGGGTTGGTTCTGATTTTGATTTTGATTCTGGTTCTGTTGATGGTGTTGTTGGTGTTGTTGTTGTTGTTGTTGCATCAACATTGATCCCAATTGGAGAGGACTTGCTCTTCCGCCTTGAAATTCCATGTTTCCGGGGAGATTGAATCTGGACATGAAATGTAATGGAGCTTGTAGTGTGTTTACGCTTGGTGTGGAGGCTGTTGGGAAGGTCCACATCTGGGCCGGGGCTTCGCCGGTGATCGGAGGAGGAGGTCCTCCCGCGCTGACGGGAAGCATCCAGAATGTGCTTCCGGCGGCGCTGGTCGGAGCTGGTGCCACGGCCCACATGGCGGCGGCGGGTAGGATGTTGGACGGGCCGAGCATACCTGAAGGGCCCACCTCCT
>JAYMTN010000123.1:0-21575 GCA_036897425.1 Erodium trifolium
GAACAACACCGTGATCAGAGCCCCCAAGAACAACTCCACAACAGGCATGACCTCAAACGCTTGATTCGCACGAGATCTCAATCTCAGAGCAGGTTGGAGATGGACAGTGGAGAGTATAGTGTGGTTAAGGGGTTGAGACAGACAAAATGTGCTGTTCAGTTCAATGTCCAAATTTAATAAGGTATTGGAAACATCAAAGGCACTGCAAGCAAACAAAGTGGAGTACGTGTACAGTAATCCTTTATAAATTAATAACGGGCCACATGTGGTATCGTATTAGATTTTACGAGATAAAGTATTTTTTAAGTTTTAAATTTTGTAAACGAGGGTTACTTATAACGAAAGAGTAAAATTGTTATCCTTTTTTTATAAAAAAGAGTTCATGTCATGTGTCTTTGGTTGTGTGACTAAATTTCGTTAGATATTTAGATACCAAAAATAATTATTTTTGGTTTTTGGATCAAAATACTTAACCGTAAGCTATTACAATAGTCGTATAATTCACCGGAGGTTGTAATATCATCTCCAAAACCTTAGTTGATAAAAAAAAGTATTACTACATTGGCCACATGGTCGATAGACCACGCAACACGAGGTCCTTGGGGAACCGCTAGCCGCCCACGCCGTACATCAGGCTCGTGAAACCACGACTCGGAACATAAGTCCAACCACCATTATGCTCCCAATGCTCCTTCTGCTACCCGTTCGATAGTGGACCAGAATGTGGTGTCGAGTCTATCTCCATCACCCCCTCGGGTCGGTCAAGGATGATTGTTTGCATCCGAGTAGGCCTGGAAGAGAGAGTTGACTGATATCCCCCTCCTTCGACCCAGTCCTCCCTAGCCTCGTTAAGCAGGTCACATATCTTTGTTATCCCGACTATCCCAACATCTGGTATCCACTGGAATCTTGGAACCATCCTCTCAGAGCGTTCCCTAGCCAAGTCGAAATCTTTGTCGCTGGCGTCCAAGTCCCAGGAGGGGGCAGTGTCAGAAAGCTTGTATGGGGCCCCTTGATGCCATAAGACGACTCCCCTTCAAACCCCCGTGTTTCCCAAACGAGTTCAAAAGCCTTTGTGTCACCTTGTATCTTCTGTCGCCTCTCCTGAGGTGCTTCCCATTCCTTTAGGAGAAACTGATCTGTATTCATCCCCATCAGGGCCTTGAGGGAGCCGTCAAAGCGGGACATGACAGTTCTCGATGCGGTGATTGAGGTGTCCGTACCGAACACAGAAATTCGGCAGTCGTTCATACTAAAGCCCGATGTACGTTGGTTTCAGATGGCCCGGGAAAGTGAAGCGAATCCGGCGGCGAAACGGCCTGTCCACGTCCAAGCTAACTCGAAACCACAAGAACTCGTCCCAACACTGGTGACATGGTATTGGTGCCATGGCTACCTTTTTTCCTAGTGTATTGGCCGGCATGGACCGGATAGGGTCCGTCCTTGCATTTCCCGGATCGTTGAAAGCCCTCACCCCAATCTCTTTGAACCGAAAGCTGATGGAGCTTGGTTGGATGCATGGTTGGAGAGGCACCAACAGCAACAGGTAGCCACTAAAGCCCCGCGATCCACGGTGGTGGACGTCCTTCATGGTCGGTATGCTCGGGAAAAAGAAGGCCACCACATCCTTGGAGAGGCACTCAACCTCTAAGCCACGAACCTTCCACCGTTGTGCCGTCACCCCGCACAAAGTTTGGGGGTTGCAGGACCAGGAGATATCGGAACTCCCAAGGGTCGTTCAGTGATGAATTCAGTTCTAGGCGAGGGGTCGAAAGTAGTGTGGATCGAGCAGAAAGGGAGATTTGGAGGTCGTTTCTTCCTTCGGAAATGCTCCGGCTTTATAACCTCCAAGCTAGGTGTCGGAGTATGATTGGAGATGACATGACCTTGTAGGGGACAATCTCGAGCCTAGCGGCTTCACTCACCTAGAGAAGCGTCGAGGGGACAACTTTCTCAGGAGTCGTCGTCATCACTTGGGTCGCTGGGGTGATGGGGGCCATAGATGGACCGGAAGCGACGCACAAGAAATTGAAGAGAGGCAGAGAGTACCTTAGAGAACGGAACTTTTCATGGACTAATATATTGATTTATAGGTATCTTTAATATTAATGATTAGTTTTAGATGCACATTTACTTAACATTGTGAGGGAGAGTCCACTTAGACAGTATGGCCCGGGCTCTCAGCTTTTAATATTTGAAATCAATTCGCAAGTCCAATAGTATGGGCCGAGCTTTGCATCATTAGATTAGGCCTATGAGCTTTACAACCCCGAGCCC
Source organism: Erodium trifolium (assembly GCA_036897425.1). Lineage (NCBI taxonomy): Eukaryota > Viridiplantae > Streptophyta > Magnoliopsida > Geraniales > Geraniaceae > Erodium > Erodium trifolium. The sequence goes on from JAYMTN010000123.1 coordinate 2,278, forward strand.
ATGGGTCTGGTCTGTACCCGACAATACGAATCCGACCCATCTGGATCAACCAAGTTACCTTCCAGACCGATCAAATGGATCAACCTCGTAACCCCCACGCGCCATAAGGCTCCTAAAAACACGCGCCACTAGAGTCGACACTCGACACAATCCCTGATGCTCAAATCTAGGAAGCAACGTGGCGGTGTCAAATGACAGTTTCACCCCTGAAACCGGACCGTTGACCCACGCCCTCGAGATGGCGCGTTCAACGAACCGAACGTGTTTTTGGTAGGAAAATCGAGCGACGATTAGCTAAAACAATTAAAAATTGATTGGGAAATTAAATGGCCTCGATTTCTCTCCTCGGGTTCCGCGAATAAAAATCGGATTTTTACCGAGGATGTGAACCATGCGGGTCCGGAGAGAGTAAAGTGTGCTCTGCGGCAATAAATGTCTGAGACAAAATGGGGAAAAAAGAAAGAAACTTCAAAGATAAATGAGAGGGTTAGTGAGAGAAAGAGGAGAGAGAGAGACGACCCTTCTGATACAGAGCACAAATCTCTAGCAGAGAGAGGTATAGTGGGTTTGTGCTTTATACCTATATATATAATTGTATCTTCTTCATTTCTCTCTAACGGCTACTTTTGATTGATGTTGAAGACCGGAGTGTGTAGAGAGAGCTGTGATTTTCTGAGCACGATTTCATCAATGGAGTATCATCATCATGAAAAGTATGCTCTCTCCTGTTCATGGCTTCTTTTGATTTTCCTTTGATTTTGTTGTCTTAAATTTTTGGCCATTCCTTGTGAAAATGCATGTTCTGTGATGGGATTTTCATCTCTCAGTACTAAATGCTGGGTTTTTATTGTTCTTCCGAGATGGGTTTTGCTTATTATGTGGAGGAATGAGGTGTTTGTGAGATGGGTTTTTATTTTCCTTAGATTTTGGTGTCTTAATTTTTGATGTTCTGTGTGAAAATGCATGTTCTCTGATGGGGTTTTGATCTCTCAGTACTAAATGTTGGGTTTTTATTGTTCTTCTGAGATGGGTTTTGCTTATTATGTGGAGGAATGAGGTTTTTGTGAGATGGGTTCGCTTGATTTTGTTTATCCTTGTGTTTAATCATGCTAGATGTCTAATTATTCATGGATTATGATGGTTAAGATGAGAATGGGGATCTGGATATTAGGTCTGATTTCATTTGTGGGTCATTGTTTTCTTTCTTTTTTTCCATTTTGTGAGATGGGAATGTTAGTTAGGTTTTACTTGAATTTGTTTATCCTTGTATTTAATGGTACTAGATGTATAATGATTGATGGATTATGGTGGTTAAATGAGGATGGGATGTATAATTAGGTTGTTGTGAGATGGATTATGTTAGTTAGGTTTTGATTATGTTTTAAATTTGTATTTAATGATGCTAGATGTGTAATTATTCATGAATTATGATGGCTAAATGAGGATGAGGCTTCGGATACTGGGTCTAATTTAATTTGCGGGTCATTGTTTTCTATTTTCTCCCATTTTGTGTTCTTCCTCCCTTTCAGGTTCTTAGTTTTTTGTCCTATCTTCAGAAAAAGTAATTAACATCAAATTTCTTAGCACATTGAGCATAATTTGCCCTTATTTTTACTTCTTTTGTAGATCCAAATTGTGGAAGTTTTTTCTATTTTTAGTGTTGCTCTGTATTTAATCCAATGCTTATGTCTAGTTCATCTGTATTTGACTTCTTAGATCTGTTTAGCTGTCATATTACCTGTCATTTTTTCCCATTCCGGTCATTACTTTAGTTTTTGATTCGGGTTATTCGGTCCAGTCTAATTTCATCATAATGTTCCATTTAAAGCATATTCAATGAGATTAGCCCACTGGAGGAGATTCGCCCGGCCTCCATCAATGTTGGAGGCGATTAACCAGGTGAATCCAGAGGAATAGCCATGTGTCATGTGGCAAGTGGCCACATGCGGGACGATGAATCCTTCGCCCCCATAGGTTGTCGATTAGCCAAAAACCACAATTTTTTTGCCAATCTGCCAATTGGATTCTCCTCTTGCCCATTTGGCACTAGGTTTACTACTTTTGAATTCCTTAACCATGCGTTACATTGAGCTTGATCCATCTTTTCCTTGTGCATTTACAACATTCTAAACTTTGAAATTTTTGTAGCCAACCATGGGATTGGCAAGCAGCTGATTACAGCATCCAAAAGGTTTCAAATGCAAGTAAGTTCTTCACATGGCTACTTAGTTTAGTTTAAGTAATGATATTAGCATTTAGTTACTGATTTCGTGTATAATTTAACAGACGTGTCTGATTGCTTATGGAACGAAGTAACCCAAAATGAAGAAGACATGTCCTACATGTTTCACGAAGCAACAACCCCAGTTAGGGCTTGTGGTGATTTGGCTTACCACGTAACGAATAGTGGCAAGGAGCCGGAAGAGCGTGGCAGAGAGACATATTCTCAAGCCAAGAGGCGCCGAATGCTACAGTTTAATACTACCGACTTCATCACTTGCAACGAAGATATGTCATCTATATTTCTAAAATCAAACGTTAGTACTCAGTTACTCACACCTTGCTTTAATTTTCATGTGATATATTAGCATTTACTCGGGCCAAATATGGGCTTGGGCCATGCTTGGCCCGTGCTCAAGTCCATTGATTGATAGAAATGTCTGTACTAATGTTCAGAGGGAGGACTCGGTTGACGAGGTTTTACCTGAAGTGTCACAGTGGGTTTCTGGGTTTTCAGGTTTGTTTCCTACTAGGTTTTGTTATCACTGTAAATACGAACATTTGTACATGGGATAATTGCAAAAAAAATCTAAATCTTCATATCCCTTAATTTCCTTCCGTATGTACTGTACAAATAGTGAGAAATTTAAGGGGTACAAATTTGGATTTTTTGTTCTTTAATTATTGTTTTTTTAAAATAATTTCCAAGTGTAAATTTGTCATTTTGAAACAATTTTTCACAAAGTGAAAAAAAAATGCAAGTTCAGGGATTTTTTTTTATAATTATAAAAAAGGGCTACAAGTTGCAAAAAGTGAATACCCCAGGGTACTTTTCTGCAATTATTCCTTCATATATTCACTCAGGATGTTCTGAATATTATTGTTACTTGTATCAGAAGATGCATCGGCCTCTGCTTCAAGTCATGATGGCGTGGATCAGTCTGCTGATGTGTGGCTCGCTGAATGCTTTAATGATACTGATATGACCTTCAGCCCCGATGATATGTAAGCAAGTGTTTCCTCTTATTACCGTTTCACTTTTGCTATCCTTTTCAGAATCTTATCGTGTTGTTTACATGAAAATCAGGAATTTCTCGGAGGAAACCGATGTTCAAATTGATATTAGTGGTAAGCAACATTGTTCTAAATGAAGTAATTCTTGTGTGCTTCGATTCCTTGTTTATAAACCTTATCTGTTGTTTCAGAGTTCTGCCAACCCGAGCATGAAGTGAATCCTGTTCAACCGCCCGTTAATCGAACACCTAAAAATATTGTTATCAGAGGTATGCCGCTGTTATCATGGTCTGTTGATTACAGGACTAATTACATCTAGCTATGCCTAAGCTTACACCTTTTTTCCCGCCATGAAATGACAAAAATATTCTTCACCATAATCTAAAAAACACTTTCATCCCAAAACATTTTGATTGGATGTAAAAACGGTTGAGTAGATGTAATCAGACTCCTAAACACTTCATCCCAAAGGGTATTTTTAGGAATCAGGTTGTAAGGCATTTTCTAACGAAAAAGTCGTTTGAAGCGTAGCTAGCTTGATTAATAGATACCTCTTGAATTGTAATTTCAAGTACATGTAGATGTAAACAGACTCCTAAACAAATAAAACTATAAAAAAGACAAGGGGTATTTTAAGAAATCGGGTACTAGGGCATTTTTAACGAAAAAGTCATCTGAAGTGTAGCTAGCTTAATTATATATGCCTCTTGAATTATAATCTCAAGTACAGTTTCGCTACTCTTGTGCACAATTAGGGAGGAAGTCCTACATACGGCCTCCGACAAAGCTTGCTTCTTCGATTGCATACCCATTTGCATTCATCAAACCTTGCGGTGTCCACGGAGACGTGACCTTGAAGGACATAAACCAGCGAATCCTAACTCCCCCTCCATCAAAATCAAAGCAAGGCACCGAAGAAGATCTCACCGCCGCTTTCCCAACCTCGGCCTTCTCAGGGAAGCCCGTGGTCGGGAAGACCAAGATCCGCACCGAGGGAGGAAAAGGAAGCATCACCATCATGCGAACCAAGGGCTGAATGGTAACCTCCCGGTCTTTTCCCCTTCAAGCGGCCATTTTTACCCGACCAGCTTTGTTTTCGGGGTCAGGGTTTGTATCGTTTCTGTGGAGCTGTGTAGTATAGAAACTCGATTCGAATAGGGCTTTTCTCTCTCAGCCGTGTTCATGTCTTGAGAGAAACATCCTATTTTCTCTCCTGGTTCATGTGGAAGAAACCTTGTTAGGTGTTTGTAGTGACATGTATTTATGTGTTGAGTGAAGCTTCTTGTGCTTCATTGTAATGTGCAGATTCATGTTGCTGAATATGTTATGTTCTTCAGCTGTGTACTGTGTAGATTTGTTGTCGATTTGCATCAGAGGTTTGATCGACGAATGTTTAAGGTTCTTTCTAGTCTGGGGCTAATATGGGGCTAAAATAGGTATTTCACATGAGAAAAGGGTAAATAAATGAACGTGTGCAATGGGGTCTTTTCTCTCGGTCGAATAAGCAAAAAAAAATATAGAATTTAGTGATGCATCTACGAACTGTGACGTTGGAAATGTTTTTTTTTTGTTATGTGTTCATGTCCAATCTTGATTCTTCAATCTCTTGCGGATATGTGCGTTTGTCGACTCGAAGCTCATTGTGAAGATTTACACAGTAGACCCAATATATTGTGAAGATTTACACAATACACCCAATATTTTTGTCAGATAGACCTTTATAATCGATCTCACTACAGATGCTCTAATTGTTAGCCAATAAGATGGTAAAATACAATTTTACTTTAACAATTGGGACAAGTGACATGCAAGTGCATGAATCACCAGGTTGGGCTTTTGTTCAGCCTTAGGCTATTCGTCCAAGCAAAATCTGTTTCGTTCGAGCATCTTTTTCTACTAATTTTACCTCTCCATTCGCATACATGGACACGCACGATTCATCTAAATGGAGCTCAAAAAATCATATCTCGTTTGGACATAATTATCTACGTCCATGTTGTTCAGTTGACTTGATTCCATCGAACCACATTATATTTGTATGCTCTGGCTTTGTAACTGAACACATGACACTAGAGTTTTCGTTTCATCAACATTACATAATGTAGCAACATTATATAATTTAACCTCAACATAAATTATAATTTAATCTGTATATTTAAAATTTTAAATTTAAAACCTAAGACCTTCCACAGTAGAGGTCGATAGAATCGTCGAAAGTGACGAAAATAAAGGATTTACTGACGTTTCGGCATATTCCCTCTCATAGCGATTCGATCTCCTCTGAGCCTGTAGATTTATTGACGTCGATTCTCTCTCATGCTGATTCTCTCTTCTCTCTCTCCTCCTCCCTCTGATTTTGTCTCTATTTTTTTGCTTTCCTCTTTCCTCTCTTATCGAATCTTCTCCTCACACGTGTAGATTCGACCTACCGAATACGATCCTCTACTACGAAATCCACTGAATCCGATCCTAATTTTTTAGCAAGTTTCAACACCGAATCGATCTTTTGTCAACCTCCATTGTGGAAGGTCTACCATAACAATGTTGAGACATTTGTGTTTGTAGGATATATTTTATAATGTTAACATTTATTTTGTAAATTACTGTATCTCATATGGATAAATAGGCTGCACATGAATTAATTGCTGTCCGAAAAGTGAATGCTATTGGGCTTGCCGACCTGTATTAACCTCGAAGCACTAAACCAATTTGAACAAGTGGGCTTACGTGTCAATCTTTACAGGATAAAGTGGGACCCACACGACAGGTGTCGTATTCCAGAGGGGAACAAAACAGTACGGTTTCCCAGAAAGACAGCACTTGTTTCGGACCAACATAACCGCCAATAACTGTCTCGAAACCTCGCACATTTCATGATGATTATTATTATTATCCAATCATTATCTTTTTGTAAAAATAAATAAATAATAAATTCCGATTCTCCATACCGTATATTCCTTTATTCTCTCCCACTCACTCCTCACTCTACTTTACTCTTCTTCTCCTCACTCAGATTCAACTATGGAAAAATCCGAAACCCTAACCCCCAAATGTCATCTCCTTCGCGGTGCTCTGAGCTCGTGCTTCTCTTCGCCGCCGTCGCCGCTTTCTTCCTCCAGATCGCCGGAGTTCGCGGCCGGATTCCGAGCACATTGGAGGGACCTTTCGACCCCGTGACCGTCCCGTTCGATTCCAGCCTCCGCGGGAACGCCGTCGATTTGCCCGCCACCGATTCCAGAGTTCGCCGCCGGGTCCGTGGATTCGAGCCCGAGCAGGTTTCGTTGGCCCTCTCCGCCGATTTCGATTCCGTCTGGGTTTCGTGGATCACAGGTTCGAGCAAGTTTATGAGGAATTTTGGTGTTCATAGTTTATTGGGTTTGGAAATGGTTATGTGATTTGGGTTCTTAATGTTATTGTAGTGTCATGTTCTGTTTTGGTTTACTAATAATTTTGAAATGGTTCTGTGGTTTGGGGTTCTTACTGTGATTATAGCGACCTGTTGTGGGTTTTACTCAGTAATTTCAAAAATACAAATCAGTGAACAAAGTTGATGTGAGAGTGACATTTGTTCAAATTTAATTTTCATTTTGTTATGGAAACTGATTTGTGATAAGAGCATCTTCAAAGGGATTAGCCCACAGAAGGTTATTAGCCCTCAATTCGCCCATGCTGTCGTGAGGCAAGTGGCCACAAGGTGGGCGAATTAAATTCGCTGGTGATTTCAGCGAGGCGATGAATTATCCTTTCCAGAGGAGAGGGAATCTCCCAAAACTGCCAAAAAACAACTTTTTAGGCTATTCGCCTGTTGGATTCGTCGTCCACTATGGATTTTATAACTGAAAAGGTCCTGATAGCTCATATTGCTTAGCTACTTGACATTTGATACTGAGGGTTGATGAGAGAAAGGGTTGAAGTTGAAGCTTTGCTTCATGTTTGGTTTTATTGTGAGAAATGCATACCTGCTTGGAACTTGGAAGCATTGGGGTTGTGTTGTGGTGATCTAAACTCGACATTTATGTTATTCGTTTATTTTGGTTGATCGGGTTGCTTTTGGAGTTTGCAGGGGAATTCCAAATTGGGTATGACATAAAGCCTTTGGATCCTAAATCGATATCCAGTGTTGTTCGTTATGGGAGATTAAGACATCAGTTTAGTCATGAAGCAACGGGTTACTCTCTGGTTTACAATCAGCTTTATCCCTTTGAAGGTCTTCAAAACTACACTTCTGGAGTCATCCACCATGTTCGTCTCACAGGTACTCCCAACCTCTCCTATGATTTAATTTTTAGTTAGGATGGATCATTTGCTTGCATACACACATATGGGTCTCTCTTACGCCACAATAAGCTCATTTTGTGCTGAAATGTTTAGGGATAATTGCAAAAAAGTACCCTGAGTATTCTCTTTTTGCAATTTGTAGCCCTCTTCCTTGATAATTGCAAAAAAGTACCCTGAACTTGTCTGTTTTTGCATTTTGTATTTGTTTCGATTTTACCCTTGGAAATAAAAATTAAAGAAAAAAAATCCAATTTTTCACATCCCTTCAATTTCTTACACCCTATAATACATAGAGGAAGAAAATTAAGGATTTAAAAAAAATCTAAATTGGAAGGGTTAAATCGTTATTTTTTACAAATTGCAACAAAATGGTAAGGGTTGAATCGTCATTTATATACAAATTGCAACAAAAAGACAAGTTTAGGGTACTTTTCTGTAATTATCAAAGAAAAAAGCTACAAATTGCACAAAATGTATACAATAGGGTACTTTTTGCCATTATCCCAAACATTTATCGTGAAGAAGGATTGTAGTTTTGGCAAAGACTCACTTGGATTTGTTTGTATATAGGATTGGAACCTAACACAAAGTACTACTATCAATGTGGAGATCCCTCTATACCGGCTATGAGTTCTATCTTTTCTTTCAAGACTATGCCAGTTTCTGACCCAAGCAGCTATCCAAACAGAATAGCTATTGTGGGAGATCTTGGTCTTACATACAATACAACCACTACTATCAGCCACTTGATTAGTAATAATCCCGATCTCGTTTTACTGGTTGGTGATGTCACATACGCTAACCTATACCTTACAAATGGAACTGGCTCTGACTGTTATTCTTGCTCATTTCCACAAACACCCATTCACGAAACCTATCAACCTCGTTGGGATTACTTTGGAAGGTAAGAAAATTTAGTGCTTTTCTTGTTAGATATCTGTTTTCATGAAAATATTTGTGCTTTAGAATGTCTCCTCATTCCTTACAGGATTATGAAAATTTAGTGCTTTTCTTGTTAGATATTTGTTTTCATGAAAATATTTGTGCTTTAGAATGTACTGTCATTTTTTATAGGTTTATGCAGAAGTTAGTTTCTAGAGTTCCTATGATGGTGATAGAGGGGAATCATGAAGTTGAAGAACAAGCCGAAAGAAAGGTGTTTGAAGCTTACAGCTCCCGATATGCATTTCCATCTAAGGAGAGTGGATCGTCATCAACATTCTACTACTCCTTTAATGCAGGGGGCATACACTTCATCATGCTCGGAGCCTACATTGCGTACAACGAATCCAGTAAGTTTGTGAAAGTGGTATTCATCTTGAACTTGAAGAACAAATGATTGTAGACACTTAAATTTAGGGTTAATTGTCAAAAACTGGCCTAAAGTATTGTCCACGCTTTTAGGCTACACTAAAGTTTTGTCCACCGACTTCTGTTAGAAAAATGTAACAGGGAGAAACTGTGATGAATGTTCAGAATGGTCTGGGAAGTTCTTCGCAGATTCAATAGATTTGTGGGCAATACATGATGCATTCTAAAGTTGTGTGGGCAATTCATAATGCATTCCATAGTTATGTGGGTAATACTTGAGGGTGGTTTTTGACAATTGACCTGTTAAGTTTTTCTAACGGAAGTCAGTGGACAAAACTTAAGTGTAGCCTAAAAGCATGGACAAAACTTTTGGTAGTTTTTCGTTTGTGGACAATACTTTAGGGTATTTTTTACAATTAACCCTATTCCTAATGATATATAAAGGCATCAATAATGTATTGTTAAGGAGTGTAATTACATTGTTAAGTTCTTAATCAAAACTCCCCTGCTTTGGTTCAGCTGATTGGCAAGACTCCACTGGTTTACCTTAACAAAGTCACTGAAGGCTGTGGCGCTTATGTTGCTGTCAAGCAAGAGATGATGCAGCCAACTGCTAGCATCAAAGACAGGTTCTTTTCATCTTTTCATTGTAACTATTGAAACCTTAACCACTCACAATGTCTCTACTCCTCTCTTTACCAGACCGGCTCTTGCCATGATCAAAGACGCGGAGGAGAAGAACTTGATCACTCCCGGAAAGGTCAGTTGATCAATAAGGCTCTGATACCGTATTAGAGAATCATCTGAACTAAAAGCTCAAGCTGATATTGTGGTTTTACTTTGGTTTAACTTTTTGCATATCAGACAACCCTTATAGAGCCCACATCTGGAAACATGGGGATCAGTATGGCCTTCATGGCAGCTATGAAAGGGTACAAAATGGTTTTAACCATGCCATCTTATACGAGTTTGGAGAGGAGGGTCACCATGAGAGCATTTGGAGCTGACTTGATCCTTACCGATCCCACCAAGGGAATGGGAGGAACTGTCAAGAAGGCTTATGATCTTTTGGAGTCCACGCCCGATGCTTTCATGCTTCAACAATTTTCAAACCCTGCCAATACCCAGGTACCCAGATAGAACCCTCGGATTTGTCATTTGGGTGCTACAAACAAATGAATACTATTGGAAACATGCATTGCAGGTGCACTTTGAAACCACAGGTCCAGAGATTTGGGAGGATACAAATGGAAAAGTCGACATCTTCATAATGGGTATTGGTAGTGGAGGAACTGTCTCTGGTGTTGGACGTTATCTCAAGTCCCAAAACCCGGATGTTAAGGTAAGGCTAATGCCCAATTTGTGCTTCCTAACATGTCATGTTCTGTTCAATATAGTGAACCCTATATATCGATGATTCTGTCATAGATATATGGACTCGAGCCTGAAGAAAGCAATATCTTGAACGGTGGTAAACCAGGTAAAGATAGTGGTTTTTGTTAGAGTATAGAACTATATACGGGTCTTCGATTATAAATTTGATCCTCTAAATAGGTCCACACCATATCACTGGCAATGGGGTTGGATTCAAACCAGACATATTAGACATGGACATAATGGAGGAAGTTCTCATGGTAAGCATTGCTGGTATGTCAAATACGACTTGTGACAAGAGTGGTAAGGGTTCAATTTAACTTGAGTTGTTGCAGGTTAGTAGTGAAGATGCAGTACACATGGCTCGGGAACTTGCACTCAGAGAGGGGCTTATGGTAACAACTATAAAAACTCGTTATTTATGTTTCGAAATTAGTTAAGTTTCTTCATAACATAAACATACTGATATGGTTTCATTGATACCTTGGGTAGGTGGGAATATCATCAGGAGCTAATACAGTAGCTGCAATCAGACTTGCCAAAAGGCCAGAGAACAGAGGCAAGCTCATTGTGGTATGTATATCACCTCTTTTCGTCCTTAATTACCCGACTCATTTATCAAATTATATATAACTTAATCTTTCACCGATGTTTGTGTATTGCAGACGATTCATCCAAGTTTCGGGGAGCGATACTTGTCATCAATCTTGTTTCAAGACCTCAGGAAAGAGGCCGAGAACATGCAGCCAGTTTCTGTGGACTGATGATCATGTTTTAAGTCTCTATTCAAAATGCAATATCACCTTTGCTATGTAGCTTAAGAATGCCTAAAGTGATTTGGCATCCTTATATATGTAATGTATATGGAATTCTTATTGGAAAATATATATTTCGATCGATTTCAATACAAGCTTTCTCTAAATACGAAATTTCAATAATGATTTCAAAACCAGTAAGAATAAACTTTTACCATTGCATTTGCATCAGTGATCAATCCATGCTTAAGGTTTGAACCTTTTTTTGTGTACTCCAAAATGTGATACATGGCATAATTGGTAGTTTTTGAGAAGATATAGTGTCCAGTTAATTTATGGTTTCAGCTTTGTAACTATATATGTAGTTGAAGTTGAATTGCTAAACAATCTTACTAGAGCAGCCAGTGGGTAACGTCCGTGTCAAAACCGGCCGTCATCGGATCACGACTTTCAAAGATAAAAACTCAAGTTAGAGAGCTAGGTTTGGGAGATGTGAGGAGAAAGTGCATTGGATCAATTCTAAGTGAATGATTTCAAGGTTTTCAGCAATATAATCGTATTTGTATCGTCATTGATAGTTTAAGGAACTAGTTAACTAATTAAAGTGTGCTTGTCTAACTGCTCCTTTGGGTAGAATAACTCAGACTAAAACCCGTATATTGTTTGACGACTGGTGCGCTTGCTGCGCCCATTTTACGAGTTAATTATAAGGTGTCAAGTTACCACTTCTGCGACTACATTAAAAAGGCCGCAGAAGTTCATTATATCGTCGATGTAGATGTATGTAGTTCTTGGGCAACAATATAATTGTCACCCAACTATCGTCGCCCGTATTTGTCAAAATCAAACGTCAGCAACGTTATACTATATCATTCGTCGTTGTAGATTGTAATTATAATGGCTAAAAAAGTACGGTTGTTGAAAGTCACTAACTACAACGACTTCGCGTTATCTTCTGCGACTATATGTATATTGTCGCAAAAATTATAGGTAGTACACTTCCGCGACAATGTGAATACAATCGCAGAAGATGCAACACGTGATCAACTTCTGCGACGGTATATATACAGACACTTAAACGTTGTAGCTGTAATAACTACGCGACCGTGTTCATACCGCCGTTAAAGTGTACTATTTGTAACAAGATTACGAGTATTATTTATCGGAATTAATGACCTGATCGTCACAATAACATTCGTTCAAAGTTTGTGTGTGCAATAGTTTGGAAGGACGGTTCTCACCTAACGAACAAGACATCAATGGGACGAGGTCGACCACATGTTTCAGTGACTGGGAGTACTGCAGTTTGGTACTTCTTTCTCAAACTTGATGATAGGATGGTATGATGCAAATGTGGTAAACTTTAAATTTCATGCCTCATTAGTCAAAGTATACCTCATGGGTGGAAATCAAAACAGAACCGTAAATTTGAAAGGAAGAAATGGTTGGTTGTAATATATGCATATAATTTTCTTTATATAGTAAATGAAATATCTTTATTCATGTAGTGTAATTAATTTTAAAATCAAATAAATTTGAAATGAACACAAGTAATTGTTTAACAAATTAAAGAAATTGTGTCTCTAAGGTCCTGAGCCTCTCGCTATCGCCGTCGTTTAGATTCATGTGCTCTCCACCGTCGCACGCCTACTCATCGCCTCCCCGTCATTGTTCACCACAGGACTCGCTGCCTCACCTCGGTCCAATGGATCCCACATCGCCACATCAACCTGCTCCTTAGATGTTGCCAGCCGTCAACCAGGTACGCCCCTACGTGATTACCCAACCTGGTCCCCAAGTGCCTCTAGCGGTTGACGACCCCAACTACATGCCATTGGTACCGAGGCAGGATCAAATCAAGCCCCTCCATTATCAGAAGAAGGCCAAACGGCCGGTACCGATACCCCTCCGACCGCTACCCTCCCGTCCCCGACCTCACCTCGTGATCACAGACCAGGATGGGCTACCCCCGTCGGACCCATCGTGATCGCTGACCGAAGTCCGATACCATCGATCATGATTTCCCCGGTCCCCACGACTACCACTCGCCTGGGATCCGTGGTGCAAGCACTGTTCCCAAGAGCTCCCCCTCAGCCACATGTCCTAATGACGTTCCTGGATGCGTCTCTGCTCCCGGTTCCGATAGACCTCCTTCCGGGAGTACTGATGGAGAATGTAATGATCAATTCCTTGTCGCACCCGACCGTGGTTGGAATACAGGGAAGTGAAGGCGATCGGGGTACTCAGCCTTTTGTTGGACCTAATTGCACCATGCAAATATCGGGACCCACATCCGATCCCCATGACCTGGGTCGATCACTAATGGAAACACTCATGGCACTCTAGGACAGCTTCGATTGTCTCCAAACGAATGAGGAAGAGGATGCCAACATCATCATCCTAAAGAATCTCGAGGCCGAGCGCATCCGTGAAAACACACTATTCGGGCTGGCTATACGGCTCTTCACAACCCATTCCTACAACCATAAAATTGTAGAAGGGATTATGAATAGGGTCTGGCACCACAATGTCTTGGTCATCAGGGACCTAGGTTAGGGAATATCATGATTTTACTTCACGTCCCAAGTAAAGCAGGATCGTATCCGGTGTGAGGAACCCTCACTGTTAGAGTCTCGGATCCTTGCTCTCTTGATCTTGGATGTTGCAGGTCCCTTTCCCTTAAATCTCGGACTCACATGTTGAGATATCAATTGCGCAAAAGGAGAGAAATGTATATCAAATCAAAACAACCCGGGACTGAAAAACTCCAAAATAATGTAGGAAAAAATATATCTAAAATCAATGCATTTTATGTCTGCATCATATATCGTCACAGAAGTTACATTTTGTACACTTTTACGACGGTATGAATAATGAATACAGTCGCAGAAGATGCAGCACGACGTACATGCTGTAATTTCTACGACCATATTCATACCGACGGAAAATTATACTATCTATAAAAAGATTATGAGTATTATTTATCGGAATTAATGACTTGATAGGCACAATAAAAAAAATAGTAAGCAAACAATTGTTAGGCAATTTCCATTAGTAAGTCTTTATGAGACATTAAATGGTTATGGTGGGGTTGTTAATTTCCTCATATATGGTTGGACGTAAGAGGGCCCCACGTGGTGAAGCAATTATAAAACCAAAGCCCAAAACCGTTTCAAGATAGAGAATTAGAAGCAATATGTGAAGCTCAATCTTCGAAATGATGCATTCACTACTGTTTCTCCTCTTCTCCATCTTCTCACTGCCACCACTGCTTCTTCTTCTTCTTCACCATACATTTCTTAAGAATTAAGCTCCATATCATGTAGAGTTACAACAGATAGCTTGACCACACCAACTTTACAGAAGTTCAACTTCCGAGGCTTCACTGATAAAGAAACCCCAACAAGCGAGCCAACGTTCTTGAGGGTTCGAGTCAGGTGACGCCAAACCTTGGAAAGCCGAGGCATTGTGATCAAAGTTTTCGATCTGATCTTGGTCGTAGCCCAGAGCACACAAGTAGTTCAAGTAGTCCTTGACACCCAAGCCTGGATCCATGGCACTGTTTGGCCTCACATGTCCTGGTCCATAGCTGAATGGTGTTGACTTGTGGTAGGACGCATTGAGGATCGGTTCAGTTGTGATCCCCAGCTGACAACGCTTAAAGAGACAACGCTTTCAGGAACAGACGACGCTTTTTGGTAACATTTCCACGCTAGACATTTGAACTATTGCATACGTACATACTTGAATGGGTTTAATTAAAATCTACTATCTTAGGTGTACATATCTGCAGGTCGGGCTTCTGTCGTCTATATATCCTCGCGGGAGATCCTGAAGTGGAAGAGAGGAGAACGTCAAGCTGCCAAGGTGTTGGACAACACAATGGAGCCGATCCTCAATGCGTCCTGCAACAAGGCAACGCTTTTCAGTTATGGATGAGGACATGTGGGCCAAACAGTGCCATGGATCCAAGCTTGGGTGAAGGACTAGTTGGATTACTTGTGTGCTCTGGGCTACGATAAAGATAAGATCCAAAAATTCTATAAGGCGGAACTTGGAAAGCCGAGGCACTGCCCCTCAATCAGAGTGCCTCGGCTTTCCAAGTTTGGCGTCATGAACCCTCAAGAAAGTTGGCTCGCCTGTTGGGATTTCTGTATCGGTAAAGCCTCGGAAGTTGAAGTTGTATAGAGTTGGTGAAGAAAACAGTTTCAGTGAAACCCTGATGGCCAAGAAGGGTGCTTAGCTAGCTAATTAAGCTATCTGTTGGAAATAATTGTTGTAACTCTAAGAAATATGTAAGATGACTAAGCTGTGTATGGTTAACCCTATAAATATAATGCCCTCTCTTTTATGTGTGTTTTAACACAAAATGTAAGGAAAGTCCATGTGTGGCCTTTCTCTAGTATGTTCAGGACTGGTTTTAGTCTTAATATAATCATGATGTTGATCGTATGTTTTGGCTTGTATTTTTAACTTAGCATATGTTGCACAACAGGGTTTTGATTTTCACAAGTTTGTTTTCAAACCGTAAACAAAGTAGGTGCGGATCATTGTTCGTAACCATTAAGGTTTCTCTCCCATTTTTCATTTCCGTTTCCTTGTTCACGTCCATCATGACGGTGTCACCATACCCTCCCTTTCCATTGATCTATGCGGTATAATGGGGCCCATAGAACATTCCTCCGAGCAGCGGCCTCGCCCCCTCTTACTGATTGTGATCGCTTGTATGGGACTTCCTGCCTTCGACTCAGATGTTCGCTCCCCGCTTGCCAAGGTCAGCGCGTTACCAACGTCGTTGTGAAGATGATTGGTCGGCCCTAGGTTGGCTTCTCCCTAATAAGGATCCCAAGGGCGGGCGTGCCCTCCCCCTCCCTAGCCCCATCCTGACCAATCAAGATGTGCGGTCCCTCCAGCGTCCTGGTACAGACGGATTGCCACTACACACCCGCTACCCGACGTTCGGGAACCGGGGAAACCCTACTCTGAGGGAGAGCATTCCTCCTTCACCTCCTCATGAACCTCACCACGAGCGTTGAAACCTTTCATTTTGGGGCTGCTCCTGGGTAGCTTGACGTTCTCCTCTCTTCCCCTTCAAGATCTCCCGCGAGGGATCAACGCGATTTCTAAATGACGCAAACCCGACCGAGTCGAGACAGGAAATGTTATATAGATCTTTCATGCCGCTCACCGTATGAATAGAAAACCCCCTAGATTACCGCCCAGAATATAGCCGGGTACCGTTGTTATAGGGTCAACATTTTATTTTTCATCGAACTATGTCTTGCCCTTTATGTTTTTCCACTTGTTGTATGTCGGCCTTTGCTTAGTATGCATCTCCTCAATAAAAATTATCGGTTTATATTAAAAAAAAACTAGGTTAGTGAGAAGAATTTTTTTTCGTAAGCACAAATTTATTAAACCAATATCTTTCAAGATGAAGAAAAGGGGAAGGTGATACACACCGTTAGGGATCAACCTCTAAACCGAAACAAGATCAATAAAGATCCTTAAGCACCCCGAGAGCTACACTACCCAAACAAAAACAACCAAAAGCAAAACACATCAAACCAAACAAAACAACCTTAGCAACAAATTGCTTAAACACGAGACACAGTCCTCTCGAACCTAGGAACCAAGCCCCATCCACACCCTAGAGACCAACTAGACCTCACGGCCGCAAAACACCTCTATAATACCGGACCAAAAACAACTACACACAGAGCTTCTGAAGCACTTCTCACCCTGTAATAACGTGTAACCAAGCACACACCTCAGTCAAAGTTGAAAGACAGTTAACGGACTACCGTCTCAATCGAACTTAACAAACAACAATTGCTTTGATACTTCCTTCTGCCTAAGGCCAGGGTGAACGAGAACGCCACTAGAAGACGTAAAACCCATATTTAAACAAATGTCTCAGGCCGTTTTGTCCATCGCTTTCTCTACCGTGTGAACCGAGGTAACCAACCCTGTTTTGATTGACACTTTTGTGACGAGGACGCATAACAACATTCAGTACTGCTCCTCGACTTGACCTCATAAAAAAATCCTTGTTCTCAACCTTATTTATATCTCCTTGTCTTTCTGCCACTAGTAGCGACGTTAAAATCTGCTTCACCCCTCCTTGAGAACGATCAAGATTAAAACGGTCCAAGTCGGTACTGGGAGTAGATGCACTGGGATCATACAGCTCCACAACATCTTTCAGCTGCTCTTCCAACCCAGGAACCATTGTACGGGCACAAGTATACTCGTTCGATTGACAACATCCACAAAATGGAATCGGTTATCAAAGTAAGCAAAATCTAAAAGGGCTTTTTGGTAAAAGTTACCTCAAGCTGGAAATTATAAAAATATCATAAATGTATTACTTAATCTCAAGTACTCAAACATAAAATTCAACTGATGTTGGTGTTTCCTACTTTCCATTTTAAGGATGAGAATAGGCTCCAATGCACCTAATTATCAGTATGAACATGTTTGAGAAGCGATATTCAAATAGGCTCCAATGCAATGTACAAATACAATAAGCGCTACACACAACGTAGCTCAGGCTTTAGCACTTCGAGAGTTGTAGTTTACACCAGTCTTCGAGCAGGCAATTTATCCCGGTAGGTGTATGCAGTTACCTAACAAATTGTGCGGAACTCTATATCGGAATAAAAGAAGTTAACAAATAACAAGAGTTTGGGTCGACTGTTTAGGCAATCCACAAGACTTTTAGACGGAAAAAGAAAAGGATTTAGCAAACATTGCCATTGTCAGATAAACAAGCCAGGTTCCAAGTTGGACAAAAGCTAATTTACTTACAGATGGTGAAAACAAGTGTCATGTTAACCAAACATATCTGGTTACGGATTGAGACTCATCTGTGGCATGGTACACAGCCTCTCTGATTACACTCCATTACAGAGGGATGCTAAGGCTTCTTTCGTGCACTTTTCTCAACACCCTGGGCCGATGAAGATGAACTGTTTTTACCCTTCTTTTCTGCTTCTGTGTCTTCATCCTCATCCTCAGCAAAGGAGCCATTTCGCATTAGTTCTTTCACCTTCCGGAACTCATCATAGTGTGCACGTCTGTGCTCCTTGAATTTCTTACTATTATTTGTTCCACAATCTGATCATGTTCAGACACAAAAGGTTAAATATCGACCAAATGAATGCTTACAACACATATTTAGACTAGAGCAACAATTAAGAAACTTGATACGATATACAGAAGAAGCACGACAAAAAACCTGTACGAGTGCTGGTTGGAATAGTAAAAGAGAGATTTTCTTAAGTAATATGTAGGCTTCTAAGAATACCCCACTCCTCAGCAGAGAAGAAGAAGCAAGAATAAAGAATCATTTGACAAATAATATCTAATTTATGCGAAAGTAAAGGCTAATATCAGAAGAAAAAGGGAATTTGGGAGATAGATTTAGAACCTTCACTGTCTTCTTCCATGGGATCTGCCTCGTCATCAGATGATGTACAACCACCAGAAGCAGATCCAGATCCTTGTGTGTTTATGCTACTTGATGAAGCCACACCATTCAAGGCACTCCTTATAGCCTCTGCATGCGTTGTGTCATCGATGGATTCATCAAAGAAGGACACTCTGCCATGTCTTGGAGAGAGGGATCCTACAATGATAAATAGACTCACAGCTGACATCAGTTGGAAATGGATAGCAAGTAATAGTTTATCTGGGCACTGTAAGCAATGCCAAAACTTAAGTTTCCATACTAAAATTAAGGGTAGTTATGTGTCATATAAATTTTCTTTAGTGAGATTATATGTCTCAGCAATAATATATAACGGGTAGTCATCTATCTGCGGTTATTCCTTAAACCTATATTATTCTTAACCCATATTTCAATACTGTATAATAAGCTTGTACAGTGAGCCACTTTAATCATAGTAGAAATATCAAACATATCTTACAATACTATATTTTAAAATATTTACTTGTAGAACATAGTGAATGACAAGAGGCAGATGATGCTATGCTCCGGCAAAAAGAACTTGTGGCAATTGACACGGGTACTTAAACACATTCAAAAAATATATAGCTTTATCAGACTAACCGAACGAAATATATTCAACATACCATCCTCATCAACCATGGGATGATATGGTGTCTTGGGTTCAGTGATTTTCTGTCTCACTGGTTTGTTTGCTTCAATATCCCCAAGATTAGCCTCATCCCATGTAACGCGTCCTCTGTTTGCACTACAGAAATCTGAAATTAGTATTTCTGTAAACTTCAAACATCATAAAATATAAACATTAACAAACAACTACATTTTGAAATTATTTCAAACATCATAAAATATAAACATTAACAAACATCGTTGGC
>JAYMTN010000124.1:0-21569 GCA_036897425.1 Erodium trifolium
ATTATTAAAAATTGTAAAAACTGCTAACCACTAGCTGATATCACTAGCTGGTAGTTTACCACTACAGACCTAGTGGTAACAGCTAGTGGTTTGGCATAGAGAGAAAATAAAAATATGCTCCAACTCCTACTACTAACTATTGGTTTACCGCTAAGAGCACCTCCAGCGGGCATGGCAGGGACGTTGTAGGCGTGCCATGGCAGGAACCGTGGTTTGGCGTGCCGTCGCAGCTTATCATCTCAAATCCTTGCAACGACGCAACTAATTGACGCAAGCCCACAGCTACTCGACGGGCCAACCACACATGGTAGACGATGGCTCCAAACAATGGCTCTAAACAACTAGTAGTTGTTTACAATTGAAGAGGTAGTGGTAGGAGGTGGTTTGGAAGAGAGAGAAACTCCAAATTATGCTCCTACCATTACTCCATACCACTGCTCAGTGGTAGACCATTGGAGATGCTCTAGAACAATGATTATCACAAAAAACTTGGCATCTTTTCACTTCCACTTCCACACAAGTTATTCAAAGCAAACATACATCTTAAACCAAAGAAACAATACAATAAGTTAGGAACAATAACACTGCTTCCAAAAATCCACACTTCAAACTACAATTCAATTTTCTTGCTGCAATGCATTGAAGTGGTTTTCTTCCTCCCATGGAGAAACAAACATCACAAGACCTAGTCCAACTAGTTTCTTCAACATCTCTCCAACACTAGTTCAAATTATAATTCCACTACTAGTGCATAACATCATAAGGATAGTAAGTCCAGATTACAACACTTACACTACAAAAAAGACCAACTACTTCTTTGCATAAGTGATTTCCATGGGATTCTGAGGACTCACTTTGAATCCCTGAAGGGCCTGCATTGCCATGGAGGATTGCACATCATCTTCGAACTCTACAAAAGCAATACCTGGCTTTGCTTCAATCGTACGAACTTCCCTAAACCCTGGGTACTGTTTGAAGAGCATTTCCAACATCATGCTTGTGGTTTCGTAGGGTAGATTCTGGATGAAAAGAATACTGTTCGGGGCAGCTTCTTCTTGTGCATTAGTGTTTCCATGGCGGAAAGGTGGCTGCACATCACATATACAACAGCCTAGGTCAAAGGTCACATTCCTCTAAAAATATACGCTTGTATGATTAAAAATGGCAGCAATACCCTAACTCATAGAAGAGGAGCAATACTTATAAAAATATAAAATCTTACAGGAGGAGCCCCATTGTTTTCAGGCCTTGAACCATTAGCCACACCAGGTTGCTGTGTTTCATCAGTGCGTCGCCTTTTCTCAGCTGGAAGATGCAAGACTATCAAAAATTGGCATATATAATACAACAGCAGGGTCGTCGCACATAAATTAAACAGATATACATACATTCACAAATAAAATAATGATGATCTTATTCCCACAGTAGATAAAACATATGCATATCCTGAATTACAATCCCCAGTCCATAAGATTATTGCCCAAGGTTATTGATTCTAAAACTAGTTTACTCCATTTTCGGATTGTCAAATTCAAATTCTTCTTCTAATTACTAGAGATTTTGAGATGCCACTAAAAACAAGTAAACCAAAATATCGAAGTTCAAGTGCCATGCCTACCATTTTCGAAGAGAGTATAATACAGAGCCTTCCACTAGTCAAGAGAGTATAGAAATGAGTATACAACCGAAACTGGTGGTAATATTGATCAGTTTATAATTTGGATACATTAATTGTTTGACAGATCTGTGTTCCTTTAAACTTAGCGTAAAACTACCAATTATCTCTGAGCAATCCTATTCTCAACAATATCCCCCAAGAGCCACTAACTAAACAGGTATATCCATTGTAAAAATTAGCAAACTTTATCTTTACCTTTTAAGTAACCGTGGAAATACTGAAAATACAGAAGATTGATTATAAATAAACTTCAGAAATGACTTCCTTACCTTTTTCTTCCTGCTTCTTTTTCTTCTCTCTCGGAGTAAAGGTTCCATCAGCTTTAGCAAGACAGTCGGACTTCGTTTTTGCATATTGTATCCTCTGCACCAAAGTGGTCCATACATAAACTCGTTGCAAAATTGAATCATAAGCATTGTAACAAAAACTATGTGTAACTATAAATAAAGGCAACATGAATACTGCAGTAAATTTCTTCTAAGATATAATTCATTAGGACAGTCTGATTCTAGAAAGTGCTGTGCCTAGACAATATTATGAAGACATAAATGCACATGACCTCACACACACAAAAACGCAGTAGGTTGATATTAACGATGTCTTAATTAAACACTGAACAAGCCGATTCGTGCGATTTTGAGCTCTAAATTTATAGCACACCAACAACAACAATTGCTAAATAGAGCACCCAAATTCTGGGCCAATATTAAAAGTTAACCCCAAGTTTTCGGCCAAATAAAGAAGCAACTCCAGCAATAATAAAGAGATCATATGTAAATTTACACATGCAGAATGAACTGGATTCCTACTAGTTGAGTGTTTCAACAGGCGCCTCAATAGGTGACACAAAAAAACATTGCATGTTTCCATCCTTATGCCTAGACTCACCATAGGTTTATCGTAAAATGGAAAATTTTGCATCTGACGCACTGCATTACTAGCCGCAGTCACTTCACTGAAAACAACCCATGCTTGGCCACGAAGTTTGGCTGTCTTCAAGGCAACAACATCCAAAATCCTTCCGTACTGAGAAAACAAAGCATCAAGGGGCCTCTTCAATTCTGTAAAAGGAGTCAGAAAAGATGTCAATCTACCATCAGAGGCAATAAAAGACACCCATGAGATGCCCCGAAAAAAACATTGCAGCATTAATGTGGAATTGTTGATTATTTTCCTCTTTACTTAACATTTGATATTGTGTCCATGAAATCTTCATATAGTCAAATCCCAAGAGAGAAATAAAAAAGATTAACCTAGATGCAGGCAAAATGCCCTTTCACAACACTGAAGTTGAAAGCAACAGTTGATTCTACAGAAAAAAGACAAAACCCATATGGAATTAACAGTCATATCGCAACAACAAAAATTAAGAATTGCAGCAGCTTCACCTACTATTCGAAACTGGTATGCAATAAACTGAAATTGGGTGTTCCTGACTTATTCAAAACCAGAAAGGCGACACAAAACCCAATTCTATATAAGAGAAACATGCGTGATCACAATGCATGAAGCATATCATTCAACGAAAACAAAGAATTATCAAAACTACAACGATATAGAAGATGAACGAAACTAAGCCCTAAAAAGAGGAGAACAGAGAGACGATACCTTCTTTCTTGACCTTCTCATTCAGATTCTTCAGGTAAATGGTCTGATTCGGAGGTATGTCGCCGGAGAGCATTGTCTCTGCTTCTGCGTCTCTGGATTGGTACGAGCTTCGAATTCCTATTGAGAGTGAGGTAGAGAGATGAAGAGAGCTTGGCTATTGCCTGTGTATATTGTGGATTCCGGGTCACTGAGCCCTAGAAATAGGCCCATGTTTGTGCATTACTGGGCCTATTATCATAAAGGCTTGAGCCCATTACTACCCATTATGTGGAAATGCTTGACCACTTCACCAGCGAGAAACTGTAACACACAGTCCAAAGGTGTTCTTAAACCCCAAATAGAAGAAAGAAACCCCATAGAGACTCGTAAATCGCGCGCACACACAGAGTTGGAGGAAGAAGAAGAAGAAGAAGAGGACTGAGGTTGAGGTTGAGAGTGAGAAAGAGAGTTTCAATGTTGAGGTCGTTGGTTCTGAAAGGAGGAGCAGCAGCAGCTAGAAATGCGCCATGGAAGAAGCTCCTGCTGCCAGGTTCAGCAACAAGCGTGAACCATTATTCATCGGCCAACAAGTCGACGACGTTGAAGGCGAAGAAAGGACAACCCAAGTCCAAGTCCAAATCCAAATCGGCGAGCCAAGAGTCCTTCAACGAGGAAGCGGAGGAAGCCCTAGTTGAGGAGGGTGCGCGCCGCCGCCGCCTCGCCCTCGACGAGGAAGATCCGTCCCTCGATGTCCTCCCCGACGGACGCTCCCTCTTCACTTCCACTCCGTCTCTCTCCAAGCTCACTCGCCAGGACTCCTGCACCTATTTCAAATTCAGGTAACTTCTGATTTCTCTCTAGTTTTGTCATCGGAATCGTGATTTGATTGGTAGATTTGATCCTGTGGTTCAGTAAGGAGGGATTGAATGCGGTATTTCCCGAAGGATTGCCCTCGGGAATGACTGCTGAGTTTGATGAATCATTGCGACCAGCTTTACTCGTCCGCCAGAGTTTCTTGGATCTTCGCGATAATTTCAGGCGTATCGTTGATCCAGTTATGGGGTATTCTGATTCCAAAGGTACTTTTATGCCTTGCCTGCTTAGTTCTTTCAATTTATGCACTAAACTTGTAGTTGATTTGTATCTGTGCTCAGTTTGTTTTATGTAAGCCTAATTAGATGTTTGGGAATTGGTGCTCTGTGAGCTGCTTTCTGAATAAAGTTAGCTACTCTACTTGTTTTTGAAGGGCCTAAAGCTAGAAAGCAGATTGTTCTGGATGGTCCAGTCAGCTGTGGGAAGAGCATCGCTCTCGCAATGCTTGTTCATTGGGCTCGTGATGAGGGCTGGCTTGTTTTCTATGTTCCTGCTGGCCGCCAGTGGACTCATGGCGGATTTTTCTATAAAAAACCCAACACAGGTCTGTGGGGCACCCCTGCGCCGGCTGAGAGTGTTCTCCAGGCAAGCATTCCAAATCTTTCTTTTTGTTCAAACTGATATTAGTCTTTGTACTTATCTGATCAATGTTGTGTTGCAAAATGTGAATTGTTTCAGTGTACTTTATCGGTCAAATTGTAGTGTTTGACTTGCCATTCCTTGCCTCTATGTGCTTATATTTGATCCACATTCAAGTTGTTTATAACATGAGTTTTATTGGTAATTCCCCGCGTCCAAATAGGTCTCTGGATTCAAATTGTTGTGCTTGACTTGCCATTCCTTGCCCCTATGTGTGTATATTTGATCCACATTCAAGTTGTTGCAACGTGGATTTTATTGGTTATTCATTTTAGTGTAAGTATGAGTATAGGGCACTTATTTTGGGATGGAAAGAGTATCATTACGAAACTAGAAGTTATTTCTCTCCAAGTGGCTCTTGCTTGGGACATCTAAGAAGCAAATACATTTAACATGCGGCCATCATCGTGAAGTTTTGTTTAATCTCATTGTTTGGCTGTCATAAATGTGTGGTTTCAGTTATGAATAATCTCCTTAGGATCAGTTCAGCATATAATTTGTAGAATACAAAAGAGGTTATTCTCATTTATGTTTCACATATTCTCCAATTATATTTCAACTTTGTATTTTTACAATGTTTTCAGGATTTTCTAAAGCGAAACGAAACCCACCTAAAACAGCTACCGTGCCAAATATCTGATCCTATTCCACTGGGAGAGGGTGCTGATGCTGGGTGGAAGAAAGATATTGATTCGATTACAATGCCTGAAGGTTCAACACTATATGATCTTGTTACAAAAGGAATAACTGATAACCATGCTGCTGTTGGGGTGGTGGTTCGTTTGAGGAAAGAGTTATCTTTAGTGAAAAGTATTCCTGTTCTTATTGCAATTGACCAAGTAAGGCACAATTAAATCTTCAAATTGATGTATATGATCTGTGAACATGTTGGTATTCCGTTTATATACATGTTCTGTTTACTTGTGTCCAGTACAATAGCTGGTTTACATTCAGTGGATATGAGGAGCCAATTACAGCTCATTCTCGTCAGTCAATACATGCTAAACAACTTGCAATGGTAAGTTACTTGTAATATGCAACAATATTGTTCAAGATATATATGATGTATTGCATGCCACTTTCCATATCTTGATGTAGTTTTCTTGTGTTGTACTCAATGTTTAAACAATGAACGTAGGAGGCTCCTGTTACCATCATGAAATAGGTGTAATATCTCACTACTGTATATTTATATTTATTTGTATACTTGGTAATGGAAACATGATTAGGAAGTTATGCTTGTGCAATAAGAGAGTGCATGGGTGTGAAAAATGTGTTGGATATGAGACCCTTCAAACTCATAAATGGCCAGCTAATTTGAATGTCCTATTAGTAAGAAGTTCACTATGCAAATACCTCTAGTTTGATTCAGTCAATTCGTTAAGATTATGAGTTTTTATGTCAATATACTTAGGCTGATGAACGTATACACATCTTTTCCAGGTTAACTCTTTTAGGAGTATGATGCATGATGATATGATGGTAGGTGCTTTCTCCCATTCAACAGCAGTAGGAAAGCTGAGAAAAGACTTGCCAGATGTTCCGGCAGATGCTCGTATCAGTCTTCCTCGCTACAGTATAGATGAAGCAGCAACTGTTTCCCATTACTACCTGAGGTATATCTTTAAACCATACGGAGTTGTTCTACTACATACGAATAGCAATATTTAGTGATATAGTTGAAGTTTTGGCTTTCTTCAAATTACTGGGCACTCCTATTTATAATAGAATCGTGTGCATCATTAAGCTAGGGAAGTCGAGTATGTTTAAATTAAAGTTCAAACATGTGGATTTTTTGAACATATGAGAAGTGGGTCACACATTAGAGGTAGGATCACATGCCAGTCTCCCTTCATTATCAGTTAGCCATCAACCTACTATCTACTTACAATTAAGTCACACCTTCATCACTGCGAAGACTGTGCCCTGTCTATATAGAGAGGTCTTATCAATACACAAGGTTCTAACAGTCACATCAACTTAGACGTGTGTTGGAGATGAATATATAAAATGTTTCTCTTTAGGCATTATTATATAGTAGAATGTGGTAAAATGGCGCCTGTTTCGTGTGCTATTGTTTTTACACAGGATACCGTGAGTAGAAAACTCTTATTCACTAGCTATGTTTAGAAGGGTCCCCTTTGTTTCAACCCATTTCTTATTTGACTTTGGTGAAGATTAAAGATTATGGGGTTAGTGCTGTTGTGACGTTCCACAACATTCCATGATGACTTCCATGTTCACCCCAATAAGTGAACTAACTGATAAGGATGTAGTTGGAATACCTATTTTGAAACTGAAGAAGTAATAATTCTAAAGTCGTTGATATCATCAGCCTTTTCCAATTTATGTTTCTGCAAAAACAGCATAGGCTTCTACATGAAGTTCTGTTTCAGATTCTCAACTGTGCGCACTATGTTGAATGCAGGCAAAGGCTGATACGCCCTGAAGCCTTTTCAGAGAACAACTGGAAGAAGATATATTACCTATCTAATGGTAATGGAGCAGAGATGCGGTGGCTAATGCCCTTGATGCGATGACTCCAAATACCATTTACCTTCTTTTCTTTTTGTAAGATTAGGTGAACATGTTCTGGTTCTTTGAGACTAATATTCATTAGTAGCTTACACAGTTAAGCAAGCAACCTGTTTTTGATTGCATTTTTATTCAGATCCTCCAGAATATAAACTTTTGTATTGTTTTTGTTGCGCTCTGTAATAAAGCCAAAGTTGAGCTCCTTTGGTTTGTTTGTTGAATGTAAAAATAGAGAAGAAACCGTTAAATTTAAAATTGAAACAGTAATGTTCATCTATATTTAGGGGAATAGAACCACATTCACACTAATGGACTACACTACAAAAACACAGCAATATCCCAAATCTGCTCATCTGCACAAGCTAATTACTATCTCAACAAAGCAATAACTCAGATCTGCACAAGCTAATTTCTTGACGGATGGATTTGATTCCCGGCACTGACAAGTCCATTGTGTGGGAGCTAAACTGAAAACCAACATAAACGCTGAATTCTTGGAACCTATACCTGTCATTTCGGAATCAGATTTTAATCACATATATGATGAAAACATGACGATAAGTTTTCAACATCGGAGGATGCATCATAAACGGAATAGAATTGCAAGAGCTCACCTGCCAACTATGCAGCCAATGAAGTTCTGAATCAGCCACTCAGTCAAAATACCAATATCGTATCAAATGGAATTACAGCCACTTAGTACTGAGGTCAATGTGTAAATCAGAAAGGAGATTGGCACAACGGGCAAGTTGACTTGTGAGATGTCGAGAACCACTTGTAGAGGCATGCAGCGTGGAATTTGTGCTTGCATGTCTTGCAAGCAAGGCGGGGAAGACCGTGGTTGGTTGTGTGGATAACACTGTAGCAGATTGGGCATTCTTCAATACCTTCAAACTCCTTGTCAAAATTGCTCTTCCATATCCGAATGGCTTCAGCTAAAGCTCCATTCTGCATCATCATAATAATACAAATTATAGACTGTGATCCAATGGCGCCCACTCTACTTTTCAGAATCTTATCCCATCAGGAAATAACAGAAAATAGAAATAAATCATGACCAACAAAACAGTAAAAAAAACAAAAAACTAGAGCACATGGAGAAGCTGTAGAGTTTATAAAGTGTGATCTGTAGCAAGTACCTGGTTACGAACAAAAGCCATCATAGATAACAACCACTTCCTCTGCTTAACTTCACTAATGCCCAAGCTCTTTGCACAATCAACATCCACAGGCCGTAATGGATAAGAAACAGGAAGACGAATAACCAAGTCCATTCCCGTCTCATCTTTTGTATAAGTTGCTACAACCTCATTCGATGATTTGCTTACACTGACTGAGAAATACCCATCTACAAAATCAGTTTTCTTGATCTGCATTGAATAAAATCAACATCTCAGAGGAACATCACAGCAATAAAACAAAATGTGTAGACTTGACCTCGTAGGAAGCCCATACACAAATTAGGCCACTTCTTTAATAACCAAGTTCCAGTGTCCGCTCCAGAATAATTTTGAAGGGAAAATCTCACTCAGCTATCCCTAAGTATGCATCATTCTCAACTAACCATCCGGAAGTTTAAAAAGTTTTTGAAAACCCCCTCAAGTTTTTTGTCTCAATTTCACCCAAATTCTGTCAACTTTTGGGTGCAAAAATGACAAAAGTACCCTAAAATTGACTTCAAATAAGGGTAACTTTGTCATTTCACACCCTAAAGTTGATGGATTTTGGGTAAAATGAGACAAAAAAACTTGGCAGGGTTGTCAAAAACGTCAAGGTGCATACTTAAGGGTAGTTGAGTGAGATTATTCCTAATTTCAATAGGTGTTCAAGAGCCTAATGTTTAGTTGGATTAAATTCAAAATTTCTAAGAATTTTAGAAATATTTGACAGTATAAACTTGGACTGCTCAAAAACAATATCTCAGCTACACATACCTGAGACAGTTCATCTGCAACTAAAGAAGGGCTACACCAAACTCTGGTGAAAGATTCAACAAGAGAAGATGTAGAACGGTCACGAATATCACTAAACCACCCTCGAACATAGGCAGGAAGGACATGAAGCAGTAAACCATATATTCCTCCAGCAAGTGATGCCATTTTCACTGGCTCAATAGGCCAAAGTGATTCAACAGAAAAACGTAACGAGCCTGTAGTGATTGCACGTTTTGCAGCTGCTGCAGCTTCTGATAACCCAGCGGGAAGTTCTACATCTTTCTTCTTCAGATTATGTGGTGTGCACAGTTCCAAAGGAATATGCTGGAAAAGACAATCCAATATCACTGTATTTCCAGATTCTTGAATATACTGAATCAATCTTTCCCTTGAAGATGAAGACGGTGGTAAATACCATAGATGTGATAGTAACAGAGACCATGCAAGAAAGACATGTACCTGCAACAACAGCAAATGTATCTGAGACAATACTCTTATGACAGGGATGAAACTAGATTTACCGAAGTAAAATAAGATAAAAGGCAAAAAACGAAGAAAAGAAATAGCAAGTGAATAAAACAATTTACCCGTTCCTGTGACAACAAATCCATTGAAAAAACCTCATACGGTGACTTCTCCATTATGTCAGCAATTTCCACTTTCAAGTGAATTTTTTCCTCTGAAGACATGCCAAGACCGGAAAAATCTTGATCACCAGGAACATCAACACCCTTACAAGATGCATTGTCTTCGTGAATAATACCCCGAAGAACAACGGGTTCAGTTGAAAGAACAACAAAGGCAGCAAATTGTAAGGAAGCGATGACTTTGGAGGAAAAAAGGATGCCATACAAAGAACTAATGGGCCCTTTCCTTAATCCCCAAAATTCGATAGATCTCACTGCTCTATCTCGTGCATGTGGCGAGGAGCTTACAACACTTGAAGCCACAAAATCCCAGAAAAATGAGTGATTAAGCCGAGATGAGGCAATAATGGAAGCAGCTTCATAAGAATAGGATCGTGCTACAGCCTCCGCGATCCCAGTAGAAAAGAATATACGAAGAATGCCTTCTAGAATCCTATCTTTAACAGGATCCCATCTTTCCGACTTCAAGAAGCTTTCATTGTCCATATGTTCTGTCTGTTGAGTCCTTAAAAGCCCAGAGAACAGAGAAAATGATAGAAGGGCATTTGTAGCAATACTTAGAGGGAAATGGTCTTGAACAGAGACAATATTCTCAAGCTTCTTAAAAATAACGTCACAATCATCAGAAACAGACCTGTCAGTAATAAGATCATTCACATTTTCAGCAACTTCCTCCGACATCACAACT
This sequence comes from Erodium trifolium, assembly GCA_036897425.1. Classification (NCBI taxonomy): domain Eukaryota; kingdom Viridiplantae; phylum Streptophyta; class Magnoliopsida; order Geraniales; family Geraniaceae; genus Erodium; species Erodium trifolium. Next base: position 10,582 of record JAYMTN010000124.1, read on the forward strand.
GCGGATTGAATCCAACGCTTCAAAGTAGATAATACAAACTCCCAATCTTCATCATTAAATTCTTTCCAGCAATAGCTAATAGAAACAACTATTAGCTTTGATAGCAGCATTTGTCCCACAGGCAGCGGATTGGCAGCAGCCAATGCACCAACCCCAGGCCTTTGTTTCCGGAATAAATCAAGCAATAACACTCTCTCTTCAGGGCTAGCGTTTCTTCCCGCCTCAAATGTTTTTCCCCTCCCAGTTGCAGTCAAGGGATAACAAGATATAATCAACTGGAACCATTCTTCCATATCTACATACACAAAACAGCCAAAATCAAATAATTAATTTATACACGTATATGCATCGACAAAGGACCTATCAAACAACCAAGAAACACCCAAAATGTTTGACCCAATTTTGACATCTCAATATTTGATACATGATGCAATAACCTTTAATTCAATGACGAAAGCAAAAGACAAAATAATTCATTTTGCGAAAGAACGTGTATTTACCTTCAACAGTTAGCCATGTAGTCAAAGGAGGGAACAATAGTGTTCTTTGGAGCCAAACCTTGATTGTGTCCAGCATAAGATCTTCTTGAAGAGATCCCGGTTGGGTTTCTCGACTAGAGTCATCACATCTGATCATGCTTTGACATAATGGTTGAACAACCACATGCACAACTAGAGGAGCAATCTTCAAACAGTTCACGTTTACTTCTTCACCAATATATAGTTTGTTAACAAGAAGTTTAAACACTGACATAGCTTTATCTCTGCTCCATATATTATCTTTGAACAAAGTAGAAAGAAAAGATACAAGAGATCTCAAGAAGGGCACTTCAATTACCTCCATTTCATCATCTGAAGCATCCCATACCACCTCTTCCATGAACAAGAGCACCGTCCAGTAGAATATTAAAAATGGAATCTAACAAATTATCCAGAGGCGAACTGCTACTCTTTGCATAGGCAGAAAATGAAGGCAAGAAAGATGATACAGCACTGCCACCTGCCCATTTCCATGTGCATAATATCTCTGCGGCAAGCCAAGCTCGAGAAGTTTCCTCAGGAAGACATGAAGGGAGTGAAATAAAACCGCCAAATACTTTTCCAATCCCCAATTTTAGTATAAGTTTGTTAATAAAACAAACAAACTTTTGATATCCAGATTCCTGCATGTGGCGATATTTTAATTATAAGTCATCCAGTTCACTAATGCAGTTAAATGAAAATAATACCAATCTAACAATTGCAATATACAGTCTTTAAAATAGAAACAGGCTTATGGTTTGTAATAGTATTAAGTTAAAGCACTCCACTTATATCTTTTTCCCACAAGTGAGGTAAACTCTAAGCATTGTATTACCGAGATATTCAGCAAGTTACTACATCAATATAGTTCATAAGAAACATACAGACATTGAACCCCACACTAAAAAAACTTCAAAATTTTAAGGGGCTCCTTGAAAATTGGATCTGGAATATAGGCAATAGTGCCTACGCTATAAGTGACAAACAGACAACAACACTTACCATTTCACACAAACAATAAATCAGGCACTCTACACAAGTTAGCACATGAATATTTTGATGTCATAATTGGAGTTACACATCCTGAACATGCATGTATTATAAGAAGTAGCAATTACATTTTCATGAGCCCCCATTTTAAAATGATAGGACAATGCCAAGTCAGAATGTTAACATGTACAGCTGGTCCTAGATACTTTGTCTCATCTTAGGTAATGAATATATATTGTAGTTAGTAAAAGTAATATAAATTTGTGCCTAGTGGGGGACACCCCTGGTAAGGTTTTCTCAGACTTATCCCTCCACTAATTGGTCCACAGAGAGGCCTACCATGGTTGCGTAGTCCATGGTGGTGCGAGTTTAGGGGAAGGCAGCCCACAGTTGTGCAGTCCACAATGTCATAGAACTGAATTCTAGTCCAGAAAAAGAAGAAGAAAAAAACAGGACCACCATACTAAGAACTAAAAAAAACATTCCACATAAAAAAAGCATTTATATGTCCACATAAGTGACTGTCAAGTACCATCTTTTCTTCCTTGGGTTCCAGTTGAGATGGTACCTTCCTTATATGACGTGCAACAGAAAGAAAAAACGGCACTAGCATTTAATATCCTTTTTTGGTTACACATCTCCCAGTACTTTTTCCCATTCTTACAAAAAAAAATCCAAGTTGAACTCAGAAAAGGACAACCAGCATAAAGAGATGATAGAGAGGAGATTAACAGAACATATACAGATGAACAGGGTAATCAGCAACGACAAAAAAACTAATTCTACTCAAAACAAGTACCAAAACAAATTCATCACTCACAGAAGCAATATATGTAGATACGTTTTGAATATGGGGGGCAACTGATTGTTCAGAGGCACAGAAATCTGGAATGACCCACAGAGGCCACTGGTCACCCTTGCTTAGGAGCTGGTCCAAGAAATTTTGTTCTTCACATGGATGGCAACAGAGATTCTCAAGAACTTTAAGCACCCACAAGCAGCACAGAGATGTGGTTCTTTCGGCATTTAGAATATCTCCCTTGAAGATGACGGACCTGATTGTCTGAATTAAGATAGCTCCCAATCTCTTTCGACAATCTATGTCCAAGCCTTCCCAAAATTGACTACTCATACTATCAAGAAAAACATGTACAACTTTACCCAAATCTAACCTGGCCCCAAATTCAGTTGTTGAGTCATTAGCAAGTACATCATCCAATGACATTGCCAGCTCCCAGTCAATAATAAATAACGCAGCAAAAATGGCTGAAGCTACCCCCCGTTTCTCAACAAGTGACTTCAAGCGAAATAAACTTCCATCCAGTACATCAAGGGCAGACTGAGCCATCTCTATCACGGTGCCAGCATATTTTAATTCTAGCTCAGCAGCATCAGTTGTCCGAGTAGTTAACAACGAACCTGCATCCCTAACCCAAGTGAAAGGAGACTGCAGAACAAATCCGAGCAACTTTTTCATAACTTCCTGAAATATCAAGATCATTGCACTTCTGGAAACAAACGATATTTGATCATCTACTTTCGACCCACCAAGAACAGCGCTGCAGAAAAGGAAAATAAGGAAGTTCACCAACAATGCAAAATTAAAACTAAAATCTAACCTAATCAGCAAGTCTATCTTCTTGAGAAGGTAACTTCCGTTTTCAATTATCCAGTGCCCCATGAAGCACGAACAAGCAAATGCTCCAGTTAATAACAGTCATTAGTAGAATTTCATGTATAAACTCATTCTGTCATATGATTAGCTACATTTAAATGCTTCATATGTGACCAAACATATTCCAAATTATCATGCTTCATGACAGAAAAAAATACATGCTGTACATGCAAGGCTAAAAACATATACTGAAAGAATGTTAGTTCTTAATTCACATACTGAAGAAACTGAACATCGGAAGCTCTGAAGGGTTGAAGGGAACTGGAAATGGAAATAGCAGCTGAATCTAGAAGTGCATGATGCCAGTCTTCTGGGCAGCAGCCTTGCTGATGATTGGAGCCTTCATCCACTACCCTCCTCATAATGTGCCCTCTAGCCTTCTCTAAAAGCATTGCCAATATACATATTTGATTAGGATCAAGGCATCCATAACCACCCTCGGAACGTTCCAGGTCAGTTGCATATGTGATGATAGTACCCCACTGCTCAGTGAAAAAATCATCATCCAGTAATGCAAGCAACAGTTCTAGCCGAGAACTGGTAGAGCTACTATTTCCATGTAAACACCAAGGAACAAATGTTTCCTTGAACATTCGCATGAAATCTTCGGGCTTTAATTCTGTATCCCTTAAGTCAGAAAGATGAATGCAAAGCTCTCTATTATGGATGGCGAGTTCTTGAAGAATCTTACGTGGTCCAAAAACTGAAACTATAGCAGATAGAACTGTCACACCATCTGGGCTATCCTGTAATGCAAAAGATGAATTTGGCATTAAAACACAAAAGGAGTACAAAGGAGCTGCGTATGCAGAAGCTCAACATAACACTATAGCATAGCCAACAACCAGACTTTGCTGTCTGCAGTTCTAATCCCATAAATTCTAATATCCCTTTCTTTAACAAACAGTAAAGCTATACAGTAACTAATAAAAACTTCCTAACAGTGTGTAACAGTTAAACTTACCTTAACACAAAAAGCTTAAGCTATTAGGTGGAGGGCCCAAGTAATGTATCAAGAAGTCACTTAACTCACATTCTTCTTAATATGGGTCAACTTCAAGACTCCCCATCACATGCAGACAAGACAGCACAACGGGCCTTGCTCGTGGGCCAAGAGTTGATGGGGGAAGAAACAGAAACAGGTCACAAACCCATTACCAAACCAGGCTTTAATAGAATGTTAAGCTTATACAAACTGAGAAGCTTAAGCTGTTAGGTGAATAGCCCAACTAGCATATCATGAGGTCACTTGATCCAAATTCTTCATATATGGGACAGCTCAAAAAATGAAGTATCTAACTTGACATCGTTCCTAACTGACTAAGTTTAAGACAGAAAATTGATGCAAGACATGAGAATGCCGAAGTTAATCCTAATAATCACTTAAAACTATGTGAAGCAAGCTTTATGCTGATAGAGTTAGACTAAACCATCAAAAAACTCCAAAAGACAGATTCAGACCTAACTAAAAAGTTTATATAAAAAAAACTGATAGTAACTTACATGAGATCTTATCAGTGGGAAAGACTTTCCCAACATTGGTCCAACTAAAGACTTCAAGTGCCAAGTTTCCCCTTTTGTAGCTATATTCTGCTTTAGTAATGATAGAAACTTGATAATTTGATCAACGTTCACAGTTGGTCTTTCACTATTCCCCCCTGGCTGAAATACCAGCAAGCAGTTCTCCTGAAAAGCAGCATAAAAAACAGAAAGTAGGTCGTGCTCCAATGTGTAAGTACCTGAAAGCATTTCAATAATGCACTTTCCCAACTCTTGCAAATAGTTCAATGGGTACTTAACATTCGTTGCTCCTGCAACACTTTCCTGATCTCCTGAACCAATATAGTCCAGCCACAAATGTTTTACAAGGACATTCTCAACAAGAGTAACTCGAAAATGACAAACAGAGTCAACTCCATCACAGTATCTGATAGAAAAGGATAAAACACAATTAGAATGAAACAGCAACACGAGTATGAGGATCAATAACAGCTACAAAGAAAAAAAAATGAAATCCCAATAAAAATAACTCTCACCTTGATGCATTACGTAACGCCCAGATAAAGCATTCTTCAAATGCCCGAAAAAAAGCAAGTCTGTCTGCATTTGAAGAATGGGTTAGATTTCGTCCAACCCACAGGTTCTGGAAAAAATCGAGAAAAAACATCTCCCCTACTACTGCATTAGGTGGAACAGCATCTAAGAAGAGGACCGAAGCAGGATAAGAAACCTTCTGAGATCCAAAACATCCATTCCTAAGGAAATGCCAATACCGGTTGAGTACAACTTTCTGAACATTTAGAGAAGTCCAACTGCCAGGAAATGTTTTAGAAAACATTAACACCGCCTCCCACATAGATGGATGACAGGCAGGATCTTTTTCTTGGAATGCACCAAGAATTGCAGGAGCGACAGTTTTCATGTTTGTTTCGTTAAAAACTTGAGGAACGTTTTTGATGAAGCTCCTTAGTAACGAATATGTAGCCGACCTAATAGCAGAATTCTGGGACTTCATATAATCTAAAAAATATTTATGGCTGGAGAACAACTTCTCAGAATTAGAAATAGCAGTAGCCCTAGCCTTTGAAGCATGTTTAGGTTCAGCTGTTATGTTTTCAAAAGCAGGTTTTTCCTGCTGCTTGTAAAATAGTACATCTATGAGAGTAGCCAATGCCAACAATGATGAAGAAATCACCTGCAACTCACAGTACCAGAGGCAGAACTTAAGAAGATGAAAATAAAAATTGCACAACATTTCATATGAATACCAATAAGTAACAAATGAGTGATAGCAACACAGATACAAATAACATCCCATAGGTATTGTCTTTACAAGAATCACGGAAATGAAAACAAATTGAGCAATGACCAAGAAATATTTGCATATCATATCTGATCATTACTACATCTACTTGCAAAATCAGTACACGTCAGATTATATGAAATAAAACAAAAATAGATGACTATTAGCAACAAAAAAAACGTTGCTTAACATGGCCATTCGTCAAAGTATGACATTCTTAGCCATAATACCATGCATAATGAACTGCATTATGGACTACAGAGAGAATCTATATGCATACCTGCTGGTGCATCTCTTCTAATTCATCCAACGCAATGGTTTTTTCTGACATATTTTGGGGAGTGAGCTTCAGATTTTCTTCCAAATATATAAATATGTCAGTTGTACATAGAAGTAAAGCATCCACTCTCTTTTCTTGTGCTGGAAAGGCTGCCTGTCATTGGCAAAATTACAATTCTAACACTAAGTCACAAATAGTAAATTTCAAAATCAAATTTTTGGGTTGATTAAAAAGCAATCATGAACCTGAGTTTGCATTTGACAAAAGAATATAATTAACTTGCAATCCACAACATAAAAATATAATAAAAGTTGGAGCTTCAAGAGAAAAAACAGGATGAAGCAACTGCACATTTATCTGTCCACCACATATTTGAGAAATACGGTGAATAACAATAAACTAAACATTGATCTCCGCCCGTAAAAAAAAAACATTGATCTCCCATGGGTAATGCAGATTGCAGAGTGCACATCACAATGTCAGGTTCCTAGGCTAACTCTATATCTCGATAGAGAGAAAAGGAAAGAACTATTTGAACTATATAAGTGACTTGAGACGAGGGTGTATTCGATTCACACCCATCATATCTAACACTACATAGCTCTAAAGGCCAAACAGCCTAGGTAAGCACTCTTCTTTGTTCAAAAAGTATGCTGAAGATTCATGCAACCTCCCCAACTAAGTTAGAGAAAGGCTTTGTATTTATCTGTTAAAAGCTAGCCTAGAACCAAAAACTTTTCTCCTATCCACACTCAAGTGATGAGGATTGCTGACCTCCATTATGTGGATGAGACTGCAATTAAAAGAGCAGGAATCAAGGATTGCCACACCGCAAATATATAAATAGATCGTTACTATACGCACATGTTTTGAAATGAATGTTTTAAGTGTGGTTTTGGATAGAAATGGCGGAATGATGACAAAAACACCGATAAGTAAGAGAGTTGAGCATGATAGATATAGTGACCATTTCCAAAAGCTCAGAAGAACTTCCCCTTCACACTTCTGGCCTTCATAGAAGGATCATCATTTTGAAAACAGAGAGAAAGAAAAAAGAAACTGGCTACATAATCCTTCAGCATAATTCCTTGGGATCTTCTACTTGTGTCATTCTTCTTCGCTTTATGATCTCACCCAGGGTTAACTCATTACCCAGGTCATGTCTTTCTTCGTTAACTCTTCCCATTTTTATTTCCATGTCCTGCTGGAGCTTTTAGTTTCATCCTAAGAGAATCCCCTTTACCTTTTTTTCATTGGTCACGTCTCTACAATGTGCATGTCAATGTCATTTTATCTTCAATTACATCTACCCTAACTTCGGCTTGGATGGGCTCATGCACAAAGCAATTTATGATTGACTTACATTCTCTATTCGTAGTTTACACCGAAATCTTTTATCCTATGTTTTTATGGTTTGTCTTGAGTCCTACTCCACATGCAATACACCATGATATGTGCAGGGTAAAGGGATGGAGAAATTTGACAACAGACCTGTAATGATTGCTTTGCGGCTTGGGGAACTTCAGAAACTGGATCAAATTGAGCAAACCACCATGGTCCCATTAAAGACTTCAAATGAGGAGCTAAATCCCTCCTGAGGAAACATAAGAGGGTTCCACAAACAAATTAACACCAAGAACCACAAAGCAAAGTAAGCATGGATAGACTAGTATGGTAGAAAAGAGAAGTCCGGACCCGACTGTGACAACAAGACTTGTCATGACGCCGTGAGTGGCTCGACGAACCTCTCTATTGTAGTCCAACAATAGCCTCTTGTACTCAAACGCCTATCATTGTAACACAGGATGCCGAACATCAATTATAAAGAATTGCCAAAGATAACCCCAAAACAAAAGTAATTACACTCAAGGAAAGATGCACTTCAACAACAAAAAAAGTATCAAGTTTCCTGCACAACTGCTTATCAATGAACCTCTACGTAAAAGCTAATACAACAATATCTTCATCCTACTCGAACAAAAGCCCACTAGTAGCAAATCTACGAGTTAACATTCATATATCTTATCCTCCCTAGATAGTAAAAACTGCATGTCAGCTTTCTTTTATTTGATCATCTTATGGATGTCACCATAAAGCAAGTAGATCCAACATTTTATAACTCCACAAACAGATGTATGTGAAGAATTTGCGGACTTCTATTGAAGTTCCACAGAATAAAATATTCAAATACATAACCCCACAAGCAAGTAGATACAGCGTAATACCTAATATTTCTTCTGTTCTAGTTTCTTTTAGTACAACTAAAAAATAAATTAGCAACTGATAATCATAGATTTGTGTACATGTACTGTGTCTATGCTTTCTTATAGCTTGTACTTGTACCCCTCCTAATTAGACTCCTGAGATACGGATAGTTTTAAATTCTGAAGAAGCTGGTTTATACCACAACTATGGTACCTAACAGACAATCTAGGTAGCATAATTTTTATTGAACTACAGTCTAAGGGTTTAAAAATATACCCATTGTGGAATGATAGGCAGTACATCCTTCACCGTCTTTTCCTTGAGCAGCAGAGACAAAGTCGCCAAAGCTTTTAGCTGCCAAGAAAAAGAAGCAGAAGCAGAAACACGACCTAAGAATGACATAAAGCAGAACCTCATAATCATAGCACACTGAATGAACTGGATACCTTGGTGGTTGGATCCTTCCTAGCAAGCCTCTTCAAGTGCTGAACCACTTCGCTATCAACATCCTGCAAATGCAGTATCAGTAACAATACCAAAAGCAAATTCCATTACGCATCACTGTGACAGACAAGATAAACTTATTAAAATTGAAATTTGAGCCGGACATACAACAAACGGCGATGAGTCGTCGGTGGCCATAGACGAAGAGTCCATGCGAGAGCTTCCGACGTATCCGCCGAATCCGACCGAAGCAGTAGAGCCCAACGGCACCAAAGTAGCAGCCATACTGCAAATTTCCAAAGCACAACTTCATTCATATACACAGAACGGGATCGAATTGAACAGAAAAAAAAATGTGGAATTGAACAGCTCTTGCTTGATTGTATTGAGTGAGGAAAAATTGCAGTACCTGCTGCTGGAAGGGCGTCTCCGGCCACCCTCTCCTTTCTGCTTCCTCATTCTTTCTGAAACCGATTGAAACGAATCGAGCTCTTTCTGGGGAGCGAAAATTGAAACCCTTCCGTGCTGTTCTTCGATTTGTCAGTCAAATCAATTGGACTGTAAGAGAGGGAGCGAATTGGGAACGAGCTACAGTACTCGCTTCTCTTCCTTTCTTCTGCCCTTCCAGCGAAGGAGGCGCGCTGGTCGAATCTGTGTGTTAAGTCGGTGAAGTCAATTGGTGGCCCATTCAAACATTATGGCCCAATTTTGAAGCCCAAAACGACCAACCCTGTCCTTTGGACCCACAGGTCCACTTCGCTCGAGCTTCGGTTGCGGGCTATAGCACCAGGCCCGTATTCGATGGAGGAGAAAGGCTGGCAATGAAAAATGAAAATGATATATTACAGTTGTCAAAACGGTCCGCATAGTTACATGTGTATGTTTCGCCGGATATGTCTAACTTTCAAAGTAAGACGACAAATAAATTGCGTTTCAAAATTCAGCCCAGATAGAAAAAACGAGGTAAGTTTCAAACTTGAATCTCCGGTCTATCAAATATTTAAACTAATATTAAAGACGGGTGGTTATATCAACTCTTTTCAATCTTCATGTGTAGGTAATACGTTATAGAATGGGTTGCGAGTGCCTGAAACAGAAAGAAATTATTAGATCGTGACCTAGTGAGAGATTGTTATGCCGATACTTGGTAGAATCAGTACCACCATTGGGTCGGTAGGCATAATGTGTTAATTGATTCCCTACCGACCAATATCGCACTCATGAGGAGCGGCGGGCACCCCTCATCTGACCTATGAAAACCTCACATTGGGCCCTCCTGATGACGTCAGACAATCCTACGCCGACCACCACCGCCCTATTCGCTAAATAACCTTGGGGTTGCGCTTTCCCAGATTCATAGCGTACTTGAGAGACCACCGCAATTGTAGGCCGCAACATAGAGTCTCACAAAAGGCAACGATTTGAGATTCTATTTCTCCAAGTAGAGTGCCAGACCTAGTGTCGTCGATGTCCTCGAGGGTGTCGTGCTCCCTTCTTAAATGTGTTCCTCCCAACCTCAGTCATCCCTGAGGGTTGGACAAGGTACATAACAACCACCACCGTAGGCGGCGACACAGTAAAACTTGTGACTCCTCTACCTTTAAATGAGAGAGATCGAGGGTGGGTTTCCAGGACCACGTCGCCCACCCCCACGACATCGAGACGCCACACTTCCACGACAACGAAATGTCGTACCATCGTTTGTTATCCGCTTGAAGTTTTATTTTCTCCATAACTTTTTTTAGCATAAACGATGAATTTTAACCACGAAGACATAAAAGAATGATTACACATAGTCTCGGATATGTCTGAAACGCTTACCTTATAACTAAAATGGTCCGCTAATCCAGGTGACAAACTTAGAGCATCCACAATGGTCATGTCATGACTAGTGTTAAGAAGTCATGGTAGGAGGTCCTTTTTGGTTTTCTCTCTCCTCCATACCATGACTCCGACCATGACCTCTCCAATGGTCATGACATGACTAGTGTTAGGGGCTCATGTTTTGTATTTTCTTTAATTCCATAAACATCCTATTTTTAAATACTATTTTTATTTCAAGCCACAAAC
>JAYMTN010000125.1:0-21569 GCA_036897425.1 Erodium trifolium
CAGATACCTATCATGGACACATGGTGACCAACTATCATCTCCACCCACACCCATATGCTTGTGATCAAGATGCACCTGCACCCACCACAGACAATTAACGTCATAAGAAAAGGTGGTGAAACCCAGATGGGGTCAGAACAAGACCATGGAACTAGATCTAGATGAACATTCGCAAATCTAGAATCTGAGCACTGTCAGAAGCAGCTTCTTCGTGGATATTCATGATCTCAAACATTTGGGTATGAGTTAAAAAGGTCAAGATTTAAGAGGTGACATTGACCAAAGGAGAGAACATATTTCTTAACAAACTTAAGGAACTAAATTTCCTGTACAAACCCGTAGGTATGGACTAAGGAATAATTAAACGGTGTCACCATCCCTTCTTCAGTTTCATATTCAGATGTAAGTGACCCCAATCCGATAAGGTTAACACTAGATGATCCACTTCTAAGGAAATGAGGAAGGCCAAACAATATGGGCCTTTTTTTCGTTATCCTTGTCTGATGGAATTATGTATTGCTGCTGCTGTTGCTTTCGTATTAATTATTTTAGTTAAAACATAAATCATCCATTCATATCACATTCCAGGATCGGGTCTCTATAAGACTAGAACATTTACCAGGATTGGGTCTCTATAAGACTGAACGTAGTTTACTCGCTATGCTTCTGTCTACCTTCTTGCAAATATTTTTAGTGATTATAATATTTGGATAATCTCGCCAAATTACACTAACCTTTACATTTCTACTAGACTACTACACTAACCTTCCAAATTTTCTCCTCTATTTTGATAATAAATGACAAAAATGTCCTTCATTAATTTTAAAATTCTAAAAGTATGTCACTACTGCAGTGAACTTTGCATGTGTTCCTTAAGTTGTTGTAGGGGTATTTCTCTCATTTACTATTTGTAATTAGTATTGAGGAGTTGAGAAGTCACCGTTAATGAACTCTTCATTAATGGAGTAGTTGAGGAGTCTCAACCCTTGTGTATATATAGTTGTCCCTTGTGTATAATCAAAACAAGTTGAATGAGAGATATTTCTGAATTCTACAGCGTGAATGGAGGCATAAGGGAAAAGATCATCCAATTTCTCCATAGCTCTAGAATTAGTGGACACTCAGGTATGGCTGCAACAACAAAGAGAATCAAGACACATTTTTATTGGCCCCATATGTATCAAGATATTGTCAACTTTGTAAGAGAGTGTGACACTTGCCAAATATGCAAGGTAGAAAACATTGCTTACCTTGGTCTTTGTAACCTCTCCCAATTCCATCTTCTCCATAGAAAGACATTGCAATGGATTTCATTGAAGGACTTCCCACATCTGAGGGTTCCGACAACATTTGGGTCATAGTTGACAGATTCTCCAAGTATGCACATTTTATTCCACTACATCATCCTTATACATATCCTCAATTAGCTCAAATCTTCTTCTCTACTATCTTTAAACTACATGGAATGACTGAAACAATTGTCTCTGATAGAGATAGATTATTCTTGAGTAATTTATGGCTAGAGCTTTTCAAGAGGGTCGGAGTCCAGCTCAAACTTTCCACAGCTTACCACCCACAAACTGATGGCCAAACTGAAAGAGTAAATCAGTGTCTAGAAAACTACTTAAGGGCTATGTCACACCAGAATCCTAGGAAGTGGGCACATTGGCTAGCTATGGCTGAATTATGGTACAACACTTCATTTCACACCTCCATGCAAATGAGCCATTTCAAGGCATTTTATGGTTATAACCCCCCTCTCATTGGCCTCTCTGAGGGCATCTCAAAGGTACCTGCTGTGGAATCCTTTTTGCATGCTAGACAAGATCAGTTTAAGCTCTTGCAGGAAAACCTCACTAAGGCGCAAGAGAGAATAAATATGCAAGCTGATAAGCACAGAACTGAGAGGCACTTCTCTGTGGGGGATTGGGTTTACCTCAAACTCCAACCTTATAGGCAGAATTTTGTCAATCTGAGGAAGTTCATCAAAGTGGCTGCTAGGTTCTATGGCCCCTTCCAAATTATTGAGAAGAAAGGTTCAGTTGCTTACACTCTCAAGCTCCCTAAAGAATCAAAATCCATCCCACATTTCATGTCTCTCTACTCAAGAAACAATTGGGGTATAAGAACATATTGCATCAGACATTGCCTGACATTACTCCTGAGGGCCAGCTCAAGCTATTTCCTGCTAAAATACTTCAAACCAGGTTGATTAAGAGGTCCCATGCTATTGTGTTTCAATATCTGATCTTGTGCGACAAATCAAATGCTGAGGATGCAACTTGGGAGGATGCCTCGGTGATCCGAGATTCATTTCCTGATTGGCTAGCTCAAACTCAGGCTTGAGGACAAGTCTGTCCAAAGAAGGGTGTCTGTCACGATTGCTTGCCTTGCAAGCAAGTCCTTCCTTTATGTTTGAAGAAGAAGAATAAAACGCATCGTTTCATTTAGAGCCGAGTTCGTTGCTGAAGACCGTTAGCTTGCCACGCGTCTTAATTTCATCAGGCCACCTTCGTTCGTTGCTCCACGTCAGCTTCTTCCTCAGGTAGTCCTCCAAACAGAGCACGTCGTGCAGGCGTTGTAGACATGTCCTCTCTCCTGATTCCTAGTTGAACTATACTATAACAGGGTAGCGATTGTAGGGTTTGAGGTATCGAATTGCTCATTGTGTAATCGTAGCTAATTGTAGAAAGATGAGCTAATAGAGCTTGTCTCTTATGTAATCGATTCCCTTGAAATCAATACAAAGCTTCCTCTTTTGTGTATTTCTTGTGTCTGATTCGAGCTCAGGTTAATACTATGCATCATAATATTTATAAATGAGGTTCATCTACGAAAACGAATACAAACCCGAGAAATATTATAGTGAATGCATTACCAAATCAAATAGTTTACCGTTTTTCATTTTCTTTCGGAAAGTAATCAATAAATGTATCACACATGAAATGGACTCCAAACTTCATCAAAATCCCATATCGGTCGGATTTTTGCATTACACTTCTTCCCTATAATAGCTATAGCTAGCCCCTTCATCAGTTGAAATCATATCTCATGTCAATATTAGTGTTTCTTTCGTCAAGTCAAGACAGATCGGTTTTAACCGGTTCTAATTTTTGGACAACGAAACATGTGGGTTCAGGACTGGGAGTTGAATTACGGTTCGAATAACCGAAAATGAAGAGATGAAATATTTGAAGTGAGCGTCACTGTGCACGTCACAAGTGAAAATTACGTTCAAGTAAGCCAAAGAAGAAGTAGATAATTATGTAGGAAATAGAATATTCAGAGCCCAAACCCCAAACGGAATCTTGTTTCTTCCACATATACAGATAGATAGATACAGCCCAATCCACACTTGCCAGCTTGTGCCTCACGATTCTCCCCAATATGGTTCCACGACTCGCCTTGCTCTCCTCCGTCCTCCTCCTCTTCCTCTCCTGCGCCGCCGCAGGGTCCGCCTTCGACGACTCAAACCCCATCCGCCTGGTCTCCGACCGCCTCGAGTCCTCCTTCGTAAGCGTCCTCGGCCACACTCGCAAGGCCCTCTCCTTCGCCCGCTTCGCTCACAGGTCTGCCCGATTACTCCACACCTTTGTTCGTTCGCGTGCTGAGTCTATTGATTTTAATTTCTGTGAAATTGGATGCGCAGGTATGGGAAGAGCTACGATACTGTGGAGGAGATGAAACTACGGTTCGGGATTTTCTCTCAGAACCTGAAGCTGGTTAGATCTACCAACAAGAAAGGCCTGCCTTATACTCTTGCAATCAACCGTATGTTCTATCTCTGTTCATTTTTGCTTCGTTTCACTTCTCTTTTGATCGATAGTTGACTTTACCGATCTGTTCTTGTCGTCTATAACTTTTTAGCTTAGGAACTATTATTGGTTCAAATTCATGATACTAATTATGCATTAGCTATGTTGCTGATGAATTTGTAACCTTTGGTCTTAGAATTCATTTGAAGCATGGGAGCTTAAACCTCCCATAAAATTAGGTTTCTAAGTGAAATCAGGCACTGTTAGATTACAAAGGAAGATAAATTTCTCTATGAATATAGAGAAAATAATTAAGGATTGATTGGCTTTAGTAACGAAATACCTCACTTGTGCAGAGTTTGCTGACTGGACCTGGGAAGAGTTCCAGAGCCACAGATTAGGTGCTGCGCAGAACTGTTCTGCAACATTAAAGGGCAACCATAAGCTTACAGATGCTGTTCTTCCTGATTCGGTACGACTCTTGAAAGATTCTTTAGTTCTTACTCAATCTTCAACTCTTGAATAGTAAATTTGGACAAGCAATTAAGTTAAGTTCATTTAGTTATGCTACCAATCTGTTGGTCTTACTCAGGAGTGCCATACTTGTTCAACTGTATGAGCTGATATTTGCTAACTGTCACTTCTGATATGCCCTACAAATGATCGTTTTCCGGGACTCAAAAAACTCATGTTGTAGTATCAGTTCTAGATGAACACCCTCATTAAAATCGTTTATAAAACCATTTGAACTACATGTTCATTTGCTCTTCACTTAAATGACAAGGACGAGTCAAGTTAAGGAGGAACTTGGAGAATTATAAATTAAGGGATCTCTATCCAGGCCTTGGATATGTCAGTACCGTTGTTTTTACGTGTGCTAAGTGTCTATTCAGGGCCTGTTATTTTGATGTGCTCACTAGATACCCATAATTTATCTATTTAAACCAATGATATTTTTCCTAACTACTTTTCTCCTCTCGTATGTACAGAAAGATTGGAGAGAAGTTGGCATTGTCAGCCCAGTGAAGAATCAAGGCCATTGCGGTTCTTGCTGGACATTCAGGTAAACTTCAGTCAAGACAGATTCAATCTGATGATTGACCCAGTATAGCTTATGGTAACATTGTGCTGCCTTCCCTATTACAGCACCACAGGAGCTCTTGAAGCAGCTTACCATCAGGCATTTGGGAAAGGAATCTCTTTGTCCGAGCAGCAGCTTGTGGATTGTGCTGGAGCTTTTAATAATTTTGGTTGCAGTGGTGGGTTGCCTTCCCAGGCCTTTGAATACATCAAATACAATGGTGGTCTTGACACTGAGGCAGCATATCCTTACAAGGGCGAAGATGGCAGTTGCAAATTTTCATCAGAAAATGTAGGAGTTCAAGTAGTTGACTCTGTCAACATAACCCAGGTATGTAGTCTATTCAATGAGAATTTTTTCTTAAATTTCAGTGTGCATTTATTCTATTCGGCCAGTGTTAATGGGAAATTCTAGAGTACATGTAGTTTGTATATATAATGATGTTTATTCTGCCGTGCTACATGTAAATGGAGTTGGCCGACCAAAGTGATGGAAAGAAACGGTCATTTCCATTGTCTTTAGAGAATTACATTTTTCATGTTCATCTACAATACAGAGTTTAGAAGGTTCTTTTAGCTATTATTCTACTTTTCTAACATCTAAGGGGAAACATAGGGAGGAGAAGATGAATTACAACATGCAGTTGCCTTTGTCCGGCCTGTGAGTGTGGCATTCGAGGTTGTGAATGATTTTAGACTTTACAAGAACGGAGTTTACACCAGTGATACATGCGGGAGCACACCCATGGTGAGTTGTGACTGTATGCGAACAAATACGTTTATTCTATAACCCCTCACATCAATCATTCTCTAACGTTATCTAATTATATACGGCAGGATGTGAACCATGCTGTTCTAGCAGTCGGATATGGAGTTGAGAATGGCATTCCATATTGGCTCATTAAGAATTCGTGGGGAGCAAGCTGGGGTGACAATGGGTACTTCAAGATGGAAATGGGGAAGAACATGTGTGGTGAGTTCACAAGCAAAATTGCATTTCAAAACCAATGCTTATACTTGATTTAATTCATGTATGCTGATGAGGATACTCTTGTTGCAGGTGTGGCAACTTGTGCATCATACCCTGTTGTTGCTTAAGTCTCTTCATGAAGAAATGAGAACTTATGTATAGGAGTGGCATACACATTACATGCTTGGGTCAAGCATGTTGTACTATGGTTCACCTGTAAGGTTGACGGGTTATGCTGTACTTATAGTGGTTGCAGGTTGGATGTACAAAATAAGATTAAACCCTCATTTCCCTTCTAATGGAGATTGTAACGTTCATAACAGATACTCGTCTATTGTAATATTATGTGAATTCTTATGCTAATACACAAGAAGATACTGCCTATATTCCGTATTTGATTTCCTCATCCGCTACTAAAAGACCATAATGTTGTAATCGTTTTGCATTTCCTTTTTGTTCGTATATTTTTGGTTGGAAGTGTTGAGAGAATCCACTTATGAGCTTGAGTATGCACGGTAAATATGTACTTCACCTGCAGTATATCAGACATTATCTTTTTCAACTAAAAATATGCAATCGAATCACGGTGCATCTGTCTTCTTGAAGATTGCTGCCAGCTATATGGTCCAGAAATCACACAAGAGGTATACCCGGGATCCCATACCCGGTCCGCGCTCGGTTGCAATACGAGAGGCTTCCGACGTTTTGCTTCTCGTGTGGAAGCCTCAACCACATACACGGGACACCCGTCCACCCCCTTCCCCCTGGGATTTGATCTATCACTCATGGCCGAGGAGACACCCCACATCGGCACAACGTCCGTCGGGACTGGTTAGACTCGATCCGAACAAAGTTCGGACGGGTGATAGTCCCTTCTCCCAAGATGGCTACTCTGACTAGGTTTCGGACCTCACCCCCTGGCTCTCCCTGGGATGACGTAAGACCTCTTGACTACTGCAGCAGCACACCTGTGGAGTGGGAGGGCGTGCTCCCTCTAAATACTCTCGCAATTAGGGAGCTCTAGGGAGTATTGGTTGCCCCTAGCGGAGTAACACAAGACCTCCTGGCTAACATGAGGCGAGTACTAAAGGTCCAAAGGCATGCCTCCAAGACCACCATAGTGAAACAGGTCAAGACAACGACCTGTTCCACAAACAGGAGTTGTACCCCATACTGGAGGGACTTGAGACTACTCTGTGTCGAACCTCCTCCTTCCTTTGATGCCTCCTCGGGTATCTATTGTTCTTAATCCCATGAGGCATCCTTAGCGTGGCCGGCGAGCATCTGAGACACCAAAACGGTACCCGACTCGAGGCAGGGGAAGCTAGTGTAATCTATATAGTTCTACGGCACCATACTGTAAATAAGGATCCACCCCTACTCTATTAACTGGATTATCCAGTGTTTCTATTCATATGATCAACGTTTCGAATATGTCCAGAACTATGTCTAATCCTCCTTTTATGTTTTCATTAAAAATATTTCGCTATTATGAAAAATAAAAAATATAGATCGGTGCTTGCTGATTTTTTCAAATTTGGAGTTGATTTTTCAAAACTCAAAGTCGATCCAACAACATATAGTTTGGGGCCTTAGGAGTGGCGGAGGCCTATAAAGCCCAAGACAACACGGCCCAAAGAAAAGTAACAGTCTGTAATCATAAACAAACAGGTTATTAGAAAATTGAAATCTTAGAGAAGAATCCAATTCCGGAGACTGCCAAAAGCGGAATGCAAAATCCGATCGTCTAAGCAGAAGCTACACTTGAATCTTGAAAGCGGGAAGTCTCCGGTAGTGGCGATGGAGAGGCATTCTTCGGCGCCCTCTACATCTCCTGAAGAAAACGCCATGTAAGTTTTCGATTCATTGAGTTTAGATTGAACTTCTGTTTTTGTTTTGTGTGTCAACTGAGTTATGGAGTATGAGGAATTTTTTGAGACGATCCATCTAGTTTCTACTGTCAACTTGTTACCTGCTTTACTATCCATGAATGAGTAGTGATTGCTGATTAGCTTCCCAGTTTTAACTGTGAATCATGCATTCGGCTGTTTCATCTGTCATTTTGAGATATGTGAAATGTCCAAAGCTTTTATTGGCTTTAGTAACACTCAAGGCCACTGGTAATTCTCGATTTCTACTCCTCATTCCCTTGTACTTACATTTGGACACCTTGATTGCTCTAGTTGTATACTTCAATTGGATATCGCCCCCTTTTTTTTATTCTAGGTATCTCTGAATTTTAAAGTTACAGCTTAGTAAGTGAGATTACGAGTTGGATTGTCTAATTTCTTGAGTGGTAATGATAGTATCTTGTAACTGAAATCTCAACTGGATTTGGTTGAAAGGCTAAAAGGAGTAGGCTAAAAGGTGATTTTTCAGTTTCTCTATCCTAACTACTTTAATAGAAACCCAACAATAGGAACGAAAATATTGGAATTATTATAATTTAAAATTTTACATTTTATTATTATGTGCTTTTTTGAATTATTATTAATATTACTGATTCATTATTTTGTATTTTAAATAGTATCAATTCATTTCAAATCTTAATTTGAGATTTAGTGACCAAGGTGTCCTTATATATAAAAGAAAAAATTCATAAATATGAACAAAATTAATTTCTAAAATCTAATTTTTTTAGAACCTAATTAAATTCAAGATAGAACGTTAATCCTGAAATTAAAAATTGAAAAAAATATATTTGTAATAAAAAAAATCATTTTGAAATTGACAAAATTTAAAATTCTAAAAATTTGAAGAAAAAAATTATAAATAAAAATGTTAATTTTTTAAATTATGAAAAATTGGAAACATTTTAAAAATATAGCATAGGCGTTTTTCAAATGCTAATAAAACATTATACGTGTATTTTTAAAGGGTTAATTGCTAAAAACTAATTATGTATTGTCCATGCTTTAAACTACACAATCTTTTGACCACAGTCGTTTACATACAAAACTTTGGAATATTCCGTTAAAATTAGGGACGTGGCCAATACATAATATAGTTTTTCGCACATGGACAATGCATATATGTAGTTTTTCGCAAGTGGACGGTACTTAAAGTAGTTTTTAGCAATTAACCCTCAAAATTTTAAAATAAGAAAAGTAATAATTTCAAAATAAAAGAAATTGACAAAAATCTTCCTCTAACGCCGGGTCTTTGCAAAACGCAGGGTCTTTTTCGACGCTGCAGGCGCTCTAAGCTTAGTTACAATGCTTTTGGTCCTATACAAGGAAATTCTTTGGAATTTAATGGTGTCAGTGGGACTATAATCTGTAGCATTCAGATTTTATTTTTGCTTTTCAGGAAGAATGAAAGAAGAGTCAAGTGTCTGTTAAGCAAATGGGTCATAATAATTAAGAGTAAATTGTGAGTGGTATTGATAGACCACCCATTCAACGCTTGGTTTTCGATTAGACACTGTTTGTATATTACATATCAACGTAATATGACCTTTTGACAAACAGTGTGTCTTGTTGAGGGAATTACTTCTACATGTTTATTTGCTCCATGTAGTTGTAGTTTCATGTTTGAACATATATCTTGTGTGTCCTGGTGAAGTAATTGCTTCTCTATATAGACTTCTGTGAAGAGAAATTAGCTTGTGTTAATAATGGATAGTTCTTTAAATGTTTATGCTATTCCAGGTTCCTTGATATATTGCATGAAGCTCCTTTATTTGGTCATCGGAAGCGAACAAGGATTGCTGGGAGTATTCTGTATTGTCTTCTACTGGTAAGTAGAATTCATCTGCTATCTATCTATGGTTTATTGCATGATTTTGCAAGCTTTGGTGATATGGCCTATTTGGGAAAGTGCCATTTTACTTTCATAATTTAATAAATAGAGGGATGATTGTTTTGCAACCATAGGCAGGTTATGCTACTTTGGCTGCTGGAGCTACCTGGATATTTGGTTCCATAAACAATTTGATCCCGTCATTGCTTTGCAGTTGTGATGTTGCCCTCTTAATTGTCACAGGTTCTTTCCTATAGTCTTATTGTTTCACGTTCTTGTTTCAAGACATGCATAGTCCGGAGTGGCTGTATCTTTGTTCTGAAATAATGTCTGCGTGGATTTTTTTTCCCGTTAGTTCTCATACAATACCCATTATTTACAAATATGAATATAGGGATAAATATTTTCATACTTGTACATCGCATCATCATCATCCAATGAGAAAATGGTGTTTACTCTTTCATTTTTTATAGTATACCCTATAGTTGTGATAGGACATCACAATCTTTTAGAACAGGTTAATATAATTAAGGAAAAATAATTGGTTGTAAACTAGTTGATGAATCTACCTTGGGAGAGAGAAAAACAGATCTGGAATTGATCCAAAACTATGTTTGCTTATATTGGAGGATGGAATAGAAAAGCTAATTAATTGTGTATGCCAACATAACTAGTCCGAAAAAATCCGACTAAATATTTGTATATGTGAAAAGAGATAAGGAGGGAGAATGTCCAGTGCACAATGCTTGGATTATACTTCCTGTCAGTAAATTCTATTGTCTTCAGTTTGTCCATACAGAAGAAAACGGCAAGTACACATATCTATTAAGAAAAAATTACAAATTCCCAGATAAATGAATTGAATGGGCTTGAGGATTTCATCTGCTAGTGTATTTACTGCAACTAATAGCTTATTCATTTAACCGAGTTCTGTGGACAGATATTAAAAGAGGTCAGTATTTATTTTTGGGAATGTGATATACTAGAATCAGCTACTCCAATAATTTTGTACTATTCCCCTTAGTGCTTGTGTTACCTGTTGCTTGGTTTAGGTCAATTGGCCATGTCTCCACCATGTGAATCTGGTTTTTCTATTAAAGATATGTTAATTATTTCAGGCTTCTTTCAACAGTATTTGGTTTACCAAGTAAAGAAAGTACGTTTGCAGGTAACATGTTTTTTGGCCTTGGTTTAATTGGTAAAGCACGGAATTTTCTTCACAAATTCCATTTTGTCACTGTTGTGTTCTCGTGCTATTAGTGTGAGAAATTGCTATCATGTCTATTCATCTGACTGAAGTATTTCGTAACAAGTTTTGAGATCTTGACATGCACTGTCTTTTCCTCTATGGCAGGGTTACTATAGCTTTAGCCAGAAGTTGAAGCATATTGTTCGCTTGCCTTTTGCTGTCACTGCGTACGGTGTGTGAGATTATGCTTAAGTATTCCTTTTTTCTATTCTATCATTGACGTATGGTAAATATCTGGTGTGTCAGTTTGTAATATCAGATGCTTTAGATCATTGTGTCCTGGCGGTGTCTGAATTGAAGGCTCAATTATAGGCTGCTTATAGGGTAGGGTCATATCACATACACGATGACATAAATTGATAGTGCATATATATTGTGTCAGTTTGTAACATCAGATGCTTTAGATCATTGTGTCCTGGCTGTGTCTGAACTGAAGGTTCAATTATAGGCTGCTTATAGGGTAGGGTCAATTTTGTAATTTGCATTCAATTAGCTACATATGCATGTTTCTGTTTCCGCACTACATATAAATAGGGCGGACAAAGTGAAATTCTTAGCAACATAATGAGAGAGAAAGAGCAGCAAAAGGCAACTGCCTCAACAATTGTAAGAGTAGAGAAGGTTGGGAATGAAAATGTGATTTATTGAAGGGAACTTTTTTAAATTTCAAATCTTTTAATTAAGAGGGTGTTTGTATTAACTTATTAAGTTGGTCTAACTAATTTGTTAGTCTCAAAGTACTCTGAGAAGTATCTGGTAAATTTGACTCAAATCATCACTTATAAGCTGTTTAGAAGCTTTAAAACTTCAGCTTCTCTTCCTCCTGTTATAAACCATATAAAAGCTAGTTTGACCACAAAAAAGACTATTATACCCTCCTAGAAGCAATTCATAAGTTCATGTGCTTATAATTCATTTTTGATAAGTCAATATAGACACCCTTGAGTGTATTTCTCTTAGGGGTAGTACAATAAGATGGAAAACTTGTTAACTGAGATTCAATAGAAAGAAAAAAAAACATGTTTCTGGATGGAATATGATAAACAAATAAGGATTTCTGTTGTTTCTCTCTAGTTGTTTGGATTTAGATTTTATTTTGAGTCCAATTGTACATACTCTTTTGGGTTAATAGTCAAAAAGTGCACTTAAGTTTTGTCCACAAACGAAAACATGCATAAATTTTGCCCATGCTTTGTGGGTGCACTGAAGTTTTGTCCACCTACTTTTTTTTAGAAAAACGTAACAGGTTAATTGTCGAAAACTACCCTAAATTATTGCCCACGCAACTTTAGAATGCATTAGAACTGCCCAGACCATTCATTCTGAACATCCCTGTTACGTTTTTTTCTGAAAAAGTCTGTGGACAAAATTTCAGTGCACCCACAAAACATGGACAAAAGTTTATGCATGTTTTCGTTTGTGGACAAAACTTCAGTGCACTTTTTGACAATTAACCCTACTCTTTTATAGAAGCTGGACCATTTCTTCAGTAAGAATTTTGTGCCAAGGCTTTTGCTTTGACTGGAAAGTTTCTTTTGATTTTGCATGGTTTTCCATCAACTATCTTGGGTTAGTGAAGTTCTATTGTATTCTTGTATGATGAGAATCTAAATTTTGACTTGCAGACATTTTTTGTATGAATCTGTTCTATGTTTTGAGTGCTCCTTTTCTTGTTTCCTTTTCTCTTTTATAGACATTTCCATGATTATTTATACAGTTCTTGTCTTTAGGAACTGCTGCAATGCTACTGGTCATGGTTTGGAAGCCCCAAATCAGCTTTCTTTCTATATCTGCATTGCTCAGGTATGCAGACAATCATGTTGAACATCTAAAAATATTAATTTTTCAAGATATTTCTAAATGAAGCCATAAAACTGGAAAATTTCGCATAAGTATTTAGCATAGCTAGGTTATTGTCTGCTAGTTGGGTAAGATTGAGATGAAAACTGCTGCATCTGAAGGTTGTGGCGAAATATGTACATTGTGTAAATATGAACTGCTTGAAATTGTTTGGCTTACCATCTTTTACAGGATCATTATGCTTACTGAAGCTGTATGTGCAGCATCTTTCATGAGTGCGTACATTGGTGAGTTGATTTACATATATGTAAGCATTTAAGGATTTGAGTTTATGCCGATATCTTACTTTGGGGTTTTTTTCAAATATTTGTGTGTAATAAAATGTTCTTTAGTATTCATTTGAGTAGCCATGTATTAATTCCGTATTTTACTTCAACAAAAACAATGGGATTTTCCTTAGGCATTTAAAAAAAACATATCAATGTTTTAGCTTTGTCTTTATGGTCTCTTAATTGAACCATAACAGATTCAAATTTGAATCAAGACTAAGGCCCTCCAAAATATAGATCCAACACTTTGATCGCAGTGCATATCAGGAGATTTTATATGGGAATTAACAGATGGAAGATACCATATCTTGTTGTTATGTCACCCACCTATATGGATTCATGTTTAGTTGAATTCCAAAAATGTTCTATGTGTTTTGGTGCTTGCAGGATATGTACATCAATATAACTCCTTGAATTCTCAACCCGATGTTTTGAAGTCCTTATATTCTCCACTTCAACCATCTAGCTCTTTGGAAGGTTTGAGGTAATAGTTCACATGGTTTCTTTTCCTGCTGGTATGGATATGTAAACAAATGACCTTTCCCTGACCCGATAATGGTAGGAGCCTCGTCCATTGGGCCACCCTTATTGTCTCTGACATAAGCAGACAATCATGTTTTTCCGGAAGCAAGAAAGATGGGCAATGTGAAAGCTTTCTGATATTTACTAGGAGTGATGCATTTATCTGGCTATTACCATGATTGTTCTTTACTTTAGCTTCAACATATACTAGCAAGTTACATAAGATGCAAAAATGCGATGATAAATAATTGTATGGTACAACAGGTACCACGATGGTGGTCGGCTCTCTGATCAGCAAATGGCTTTGTTGCAATACCAGCGTGAAAACCTGCATTTCTTAAGTGAAGAGGTATATGATGGATCTGTAACACATGGTGTGGTGACATTTCATTTGAATTTCTTGCCCAGAGCTTCTTATTTTCTCCAACTCCTGTTGATTAGCACCTGAATCTGAAAATTATCTTCTCGGATTTGTCTAACCCAATAGTAAAATTTAGTATGTTCTTCTTTCGGGAGAATATGCCAATTGACATTTTTTTTACCACAGATTCTGCGGTTGCAGGAGTGCTTAAGCAAATATGAACAATCGGATGATAGTAGCACGCCACAGGTAATAGCCATCTTAATTAATTATTTTTCCTTAAGTAGAACTATGAAATGACACATTTATATGAGTTATCTGGATCTCATATGTGGTTCTCCGTGGAGCTAATTTCACTGTGATAA
The DNA here is from genome assembly GCA_036897425.1 of Erodium trifolium. NCBI lineage: Eukaryota > Viridiplantae > Streptophyta > Magnoliopsida > Geraniales > Geraniaceae > Erodium > Erodium trifolium. The sequence goes on from JAYMTN010000125.1 coordinate 14,173, forward strand.
CTTTAACTGGCCATTTGGCTAAGATCTAACTTATTGGAGATATTTTTTTCTGTTTTGTCAAACCCTAGTTAGCGGGAGACCAAACTATAACTTTTTGGAATTCCTTTGACTTGATGTCAAGACATGCAAGAAATTTGGATGATATGACTCTGTTTAAAGGAAAGGGTTAAGTAAAAAAAAATGGTCTTGGGAGCCTATACCAGTTTAATTCTACAGTTTGCAAGTCTTATGAAAATTCAATGCCTGAGAGTTGCTGTTCCATTGAACCTTGAACAGTACTGCATTTGCTTAAAAGTAGAAGTAGAATAAAACATGAGAAACAGCTTGATCAAAAAATGACTTTTTTCAGGTTGATCTTGCCCATTTGCTAGCAGCTCGTGATCAGGAATTACGGACACTCTCTGCTGAGGTAATACCTGGTTATTTCGTTGCCTGTATGCCATTTTATTCTATATAATAAATACAAAACATTTCTCAGTAACTCTAGGGGTATCTTCTTAAGAAATGTTATCATGATGTATCTCTCCTGCACTTCCAGTTTCGTAATCTGTGTCTTCTTCCTAGGCCTAATTTAGTTATATATAGTGTGTGAGCTCTTAGCCTACTGGTGATACAGGAACTTCCAAGGTGTCTCACTCTTGGGGCAGATTCAAACTTCTATAATTATAGGTAGTCATGGAAATGGTGTGGCAATGAAGTATTCTGTAATGTTTTCCAGTAAAAATATTAATGAATTAAACAACTATTCATTTGTTCCATTTGGGGGGGCTTCTTGTTTGCTTTGTTGATCTTAATGTTGCAATCTTGATTTTTTTGTGAAAATCAAGTATTCATTCTCTCAAGGAGTAGTTACAGAGCCTCAACTATTTCATTATAGCTGGGTTGTCATTGAGTAATCCAGTCTATTATTCAATGACTCTAGAAAGGTTAAGTATCCTAACTTTAGAGGGGTATCAGTCTTTCAGATGATCATTAAGGAATATTCTCTATTAGCTCATGACCTCATAAAGAACATGATTTATGCTGTGAGCATTTCACATTTGCATTCTGCAGACATAACTTTATAAAGGAAACCTGTTCATTATTCCATTTCATCTGCTTGACATTTTGAAAAGTCAAATTCATATTACAGATTGTTACATGATTTACAATGCAGATGAATCAACTACAGTCTGAGCTAAGGCTTGCTCGGTCTCTGATAGATGAGAGGGACTCTGAAATCCAGCGTGTTCGGATGACCAACAATCAGGTATTTGAATGGTGCTACAACCTACAACTATGTGGTTTTCTAATGTAAAACTGTTGCATTTTTAGCGCTTATAAAAAAAACTGTTGCATTTTTATCAAGAAGTATAAATACTGCTTAAAACTTGAAAGTGATTCTTGACTAAGATAAACAAGACTTTGAGCTGAATAGTTAGAACCTTGACCTGTAAAAGAAGACCGAAACGCTGAATAAGACTTGAAAGTCTAGCCTCGTGGTAGATTACCTCGTGAAATGGAAAGTGATTCTGTTTATGTAATATATATAGGAGAGATCCAGTGAGAACCTTTCCTTGATATAAAAACTAGAAATTCATCCTAGTCATCCGTTTCACCAATTGTAGGGTTCTATTACTGTCAAGATTATTGCTGGAATACTTACAGGTTTGCCACCTTCTTTGTGGCTTGATCTTTGCCGCTGATTTTACTAAGATTGTAAGAAGATGAACACTCTTCCCACAAAATATCAATCAAAACATATTAAAGCATATTAATATTTGTTACTCCCTCCATTTCAAAATAAGTTCTCAATAATGTTGCTCCAAATTGAGTTTTCAGTTTTGTGTATGATAAAGTTAGTGTATATACACTAAGTGTCACGATTATCTCTAAGATATGCTTAGTCCCTTTAGTTTGTTAAAGCACGTAGGGGTATATGGTAGACTCCATCTTTATTTTTGCAAAAATAGGAAAGTGGATCCTTATTTTGAAACAAACTGAGCATTTAGTAATTTTGCGATCCACCCCATTAGCCCTCCCCTTGTTTCCTCAAGCTCTCTTATATGAACTCTTCCATGACCTTTTCATAGCAAATTCCACTTCCAATCATTTGTATCCCATTCCAGAACATACTTTCCTTGTGGGCTTTTTGCAACATCAATGGTTGCTGATGCAAAAATCAGTAGTTACACTGGTTAGGACTAGGGGCTGTTGTAGACCCTTACATATATATGTTGTAAAATATGCTTAAGTAGTCACTATTTTTACGTGACACGTCCCTAAAATGAGCTCGATTTGGTGTTGTAATTATACTTAAACAGTACGTGGAAGAAAATGAGAGGCTAAGAGCTATCTTGGGAGAATGGAGTGCCCGAGCAGCAAAGGTATCGTGCTTTTCTCTCTGTTGTGCTATCTCTACCACACAGTTCCATCAATAGAAGATGTAAATTTATGCTTTCATTTTTCTTGTGGGATCTCTTATTTGATATGATACAAGCTTGAACGGGCGCTGGAGGCTGAGCGGATGTCAAATCTTGAACTGCAAAAGAAAATTTCTATCATACGGAGATCAATCCCAAGTACTAGTTGAGCCAACAGAGCAGGAAGCTTCATTATCACTTCCCCCACAAGTGTAATCCTAACTCATCGAAAAAAAATTCCCTTTTGAAAGGTGACTAGGGTATATATCAGAGTAGCCGTCTTTTCCAGTACCGTCCTTGTATAGAGTTACTTTTTACCTGCCCTCAGCTGGCAATGTGGTGCTTGCATTCAGGGAAATGTAAACTAGCCATTATTCTTGTATCAATGAATTGAAAATTGAAATCAGTACAGGTATGCCTGAGCAAAATCCATTAATAATTTGCAGTTCAATCAATCTGATGGGAACATTTAGATAGATATTAATACCATCACCACAGCGGTTTCAGAAGATCCAAGTTTTTATATAAGGCAGTTCAAACATGAGTGAACAACAGATAACACACAGCAGTGCAGAGTGACACGGTGATCCATTACATCCAAGCAGCCTGAAGAACATTCTTTGCGACTCAATCACAACGGGCTCACATTAGTAGTCTCATTCAGAAAGAGACACCCAAATACAACATTGAAAAACTCACTACCCTTGACTATTTCTCCTGCCCCAACTATTGATTCTGTATCGTACTTGCATGCTCTTCCACAATCGGGACAGTACGTCACCTGTACAGTATAAACAGCCAAACCCATTCAAAGCATTATCGTGGGAAGGTAAGTTGAGTCTCATTATCTCATTACGAGATGGTCAAGTTTCAGGATCATGTCCCAACCCTATTGACATTTGGAAACCAAAGATGAGAAATGTTGATTTAGTTACCAACCTCCAATAACTTAGGCTCAAAGGAGCTATCAAGCATAACATCCACACCATACATGGCCCTAGATGTAGGGCTATGCGTCTCAGGATGAACTGCTGCAGCTGACTCGAAGACCGACCGAATCATCTTCTTTATTTTCCCATGGATATCCAGCCATTTAACTGTGCACAAAAAGATTTTGATTCAACAGCATTATCTGCTTATCTATTCAATGAAAAAGGCAAGCAAAGTAATTACAAGCCCAACAGAACAGATACTTTTACCTTGGTGTTCCTGTTCAAACTCCCTCACAAATTCTGGTGTGTTCATGTGATTCAACCTCCTCCCAGAGTAGTTCTACAAGTTATGAGTGTTGTTAGAAGACTAATGCAAAACTTTTACAAGTATATAAATATCAGTTTGTGATGGAAAGAAATGTCCAATACTCATAATTCTTTTAGGGGTTTTAGTTCAAGTATATGTCACGGACCTGAACACATATACCAACCATCAGAAGTTCAACCATTAAATGAGATGCGTAGCACATACCATGACAGTAAAGTGAGTCTCGTACTCAAAGAAGCTGTGCTTATTTAGAGAATATTGATTGTTTGCCAATCTAACCTGAAAATGAAATATAACTGCTTGAATAAAAGCATATCTTAAACACAAGATTTGCAAACAGAAAACGGCCATGATTTTAATTTTTTTTCTTGAACATAATGAAGAGTATTAAAAAAAATAACAGGTATGCTTACCCAAAAAACATCTGTGAGGAATATTTCCAAAGGGTTGATACTGCGGACCAGTACAATGTAACGGAGATCAAATTTCCGCCCTTTAAACAAAGCAGGGTGTTCAATATACTTCTGACATATTTTGGGACCAGTCTCCATGAGACGGATAATTGCAGAAATATCACCGGTAACAGTTGTATCAATGGTGCGAGCCATATTCCAAGGTTTTAAGATCCAAAGATTGTTGAGCCCATCTCTCTGGCGTACAAAATAATCACCAATGAGCTGAGATAAACTAGTTTCAAGGTTATAGGTAGTCTGCAACCATTTGGGAGATCCATGAGCCTGTTGCAAGCAGAATAGTTCAAAGTTAGAACTAAAGTAGCGAAAAGATAACAATTTTAGAACTTCAGTCTGGCACATCAAACAAACAACATTGCAGTAAGTGGAAAAACAGACTCTTCAAAATGATGTGTGATATTTGTGTGATATTTACAATCTATCGGAATAGAATAGCAGAGAGGTAGCAATCCTATCAGCAGGAGGAAAAGATCTGCTGTATTACCTTTTGGATTGTATCTGCCAAATGATGCTTCATGACAAGACATGCCTCAAAAGGGAACTGATTTATGTACTGCTGATCTGTGACTCCAGCAGCTTTTTTCAAGTCCTCATCTACTTGCATGCTCGTCCATATGATATCTGCATCCTTTACTTCAGTTGCTATAAGCAACAGAAATCATGATAGAATTCGGTCAGACATAAATCCAGAAAATTATCATGCAGCATACAAAACGAGAACTGAATACGAACTGATGACTCCAATGGCTAGTGCCGTAAACAAAGCATAAACATAAATACTTACTTATTAGAAACTCGGAGCGTGTCAAATATTCTTCAACATGAGGAATGTCGGTGTATACACGTAAAGGACTCCCATGAATACGATGTAAACTTTTAGCTGTCGAAGGGTGAGAGGGCGTGAAGGACAAGCTTGTTGATTGCAATTTCTGGGAGTGTTTTTCAAATTCCTGAAAAGTTTGAAGTAGATTAATTTTAAACCCCGCGGCAAGTTCTTTGATTGGGCGATAACAGTTACACAGCATCAACAGTTAAAGGAAACAAAATTAGTACTTGAATAAAATATTTTTGTGGTGTGTGGAACCAGGCTGTAAGTCGGGCGGAACGCTGCTTATGCTCCCCAATACCAAGTAGAAAATCACGAGTGCACTCCTCTCCTTTCCTTACATTCTTTGTTGGCCATAATATAGAATAGCTGAAGATCAATTTGCATCATACCGGTGAGTCGTACCAGAAAGGAAGGGAACAGGATGGAAATAGTATCTATACGTACTTTGAGTACCCAGAGAACAAGATAATAGCTGATTCAGGTTTTGCAATAGTTCATTTAGAGATTATCAAGTTCAATTGACAATGCAAACCATTTTCTCAACAAATTAATCAAGAGAGCAAATTCAAATATCTCATATAATGAATAGTGCGATAATTGATATAAACACAACCTGACTGCTGATTCCAGTTTTCCCTGTGGCATGAACAGGAAAGGAGCCACTCTAAAATTTGGCTCATCACTATGCCGCAAAGCTGACCCAAGTTCATCCATTGCATACCTACAAATAAACGACCACTTACCATTGAGATCAAGAAATTGATCAATTATGAACCTAAATTATCTAGGTTGCCAAGGCACTGGGCAGAAATATCATATACTGGGAAAACTTGGATATACATTTAGACAGGTTTCTGAACCCAAATATGCTTACCACACGGATGTTTCATCAATCTTTTCCTCATCTGCAAGTCTGTATGACATTAGATATAACCACATTGCATTAACAACACGATCTGCAAGAGGTTCCTTGGCAGTCCATTCAGGAAGGCGTGGTTGAAGCATTGAATCAATCACATGCTTTCCAGTTTCTCTGACTTTTGATGCATTCACACCATTTAGCAGAAAAACAGTAGGAAGAGATTCAAGAATTTCTACTGCACTTTCTCCGAGGGGACCAGGAATATCCACCTGCAAAACATCGCATTCTAAAGGTTTTTCTGCAACATAAGAATTTTTTTATCAAAAAGTAACTAGGGTAGCTTCAAGCAAAAATACCTCCAAAGAATTTAAAAGAGGGAACCCCTTCAGTACTTTCAGCAAATCTCCAACTGAGTTCTGTTCCAATGGATTCCCTCGTATATTTAAATGTGAAAGAGACGGCATTCTAACAGGTGAAAAATCCTGAGAAAAAAACAAGATATTAAGCACTGGCATTGTAAATGCTAGAGGATTTGTATCTGGTAGAATTGATGCACTTCAAATACAACATAAAGAACTGGACAGATGCCCACCCCAACCCCAGCATTCCTACTAGCCGAACTTTTATTTCCTCGCAAATTAATCTAGAAACAGACCCACATGATGAACCACATTTACAAAAAGAAGGATAATAAATTTAAAATGATTTATGGATAAGACAGTAACTTCATTGATGAGATTGTGAATGCATCTATCCGAAAGATCAAGAGAGGTAACACTCTGCAGTGGATGGTCACCGTCATTACTGCAGCCTGGATTATCCTTTCCATATATTCCTCCACAAAAGACCAATGCCCAGCCACCATAATTATGGGTGAAATGAGAGTTGAATATTTCAAGTCTTGGAGATCCTTGTAAAATTGCATCTGACAGGCGGACATCCCTAGAAATGAAAAAAAAAACATGTTTGTATGTTAAATCATAAATGTAAGAAATTGTCATGACATAAACTGATATTAACATATCAACAAACTACCCCTTCTGCAGAAATGGATTATTGTTCAGCCAGAGGGCTCTCAGTTGTTTGAATTTGGTAACTTCTTGGAGGACCACTTGCGCTTTATGAAGCTTATTGTCACAAAGACTAAGTGCACACAAATCCTAACACATAGAGAAGTTCAGAGTATAAGACAGAGCCATCAAAGTTCTAGAGCAAATGCAGACAGCATACATCAAAAAGCAAGGACTGAAATATCAAACATTTCCAACTACCTTATTGATATCACAATGGCTCAACTGAATATAAATTTGATTCAAACATCGGCAATACCTTTCATACGTACAGTCTCTATCGAACTAAAACCAAAAGCAACATGTACATTGAATAAACGCGACTCACCGGAAATTTATTCGACAAATCTAGAGACAAAAGCATATCATCATCAATGTCAAGCTCATCGAGCTCCAGCCACCTCACAGTCCCATCACCTTCCTCTTTTGCCTTGCGGATTTCACCCTCCAATATTTCTGCAACATCCAATTTGGTATCGTTCTGAGAATCTCCATTTGCAA
>JAYMTN010000126.1:0-21544 GCA_036897425.1 Erodium trifolium
GCAGTGTGTCGTGTCAGGGTCGTGGCAGCGTCTGCCACGACAGCCTACCACAACGCGTTTGAGGTGCTCTTAAAGACAGAGATGCTCTTAGACAATTTTGCTAATACGCTATATAAGCATTTAGGTGTAATTATCGTTAAAGTTAACGTTTCATGCACCGTTTATTTTATTTCTGTCCAAACCCTAAGCCTTTTATACCTCATCGCCTCAAAAACTTCAAAAATCTCTATCTTCAGCTGCCACTCCTCCGACTGAGTTCTCAGAAGCTACACAGCCATGGACGATGTTTCTGAGGGCAAAGATTTCTCCTTCCCTCGGGAGGAGGAGAAGATTCTCTCGCTCTGGTCCGACATCAAGGCTTTTGAGACCCAGCTGGAGCGCACCAAGGACTTCCCCGAATACATCTTCTACGATGGCCCGCCCTTCGCCACTGGGCTCCCCCACTACGGCCACATCCTCGCCGGAACAATCAAGGACGTCGTCACTAGGTACCAGTCCATGACCGGGCACCACGTCACTCGCCGATTCGGCTGGGATTGCCATGGGTTACCGGTCGAGCAGGAGATTGACATTGATCTGGGGATCAAGTTCAAGCAGGATGTCTTGAAGATGGGCATTGATAAGTACAATGAGAAGTGCAGGAGCATAGTTACCAGGTAAGCTGTTTAGGGTTTTTCAGTGAATTGGGTTTTCAACTAAACTTGAACTGACGCGGTGATTTGTTCTGTTATTGGGATTAGTATTAGTGACTAGCAGCTGAATCGGTGCAACTATTGCATTTTGCTGTGGCCGTTATATCACCTTTGCTTTTCCAAAATAGAAGAACCCGGACACTCATTTATTTGTTTCTGCATGAATCATGATGTATCTACTGTTTTATTATCACTGTAAACACTGCATTAGTGAGATCAAGATTTAGTATTGAACCAAACACCGATGCCAAAACTGACACCAGACTCACTATCATATTTGCTCTCACTCAATCCTATACAAGTATACTACATTGCTCAATGAACTGATTTTTTTGTCTGTTACGAGTTTACAACCATGAATTCTGTAGGCACCTAACCAGCTCCTGCACTTTACTCTGATTTCCTTGAATGATCCAGTAATTTCCTTCCACCAATTAGAATGCCAACTTTATGGATCATCAACCCTTTAAATCTTGTATATGAATGTTAATGAGCATTTATGCGTGCAAGCGCTTACTAACTTCATCCATATCTTACCCGCCTTTTTATTAGGTACGTGGGTGAGTGGGAGAAGATTATTACACGTACAGGGCGATGGATAGATTTTAAAAATGACTATAAGACTATGGACTTGAATTTCATGGAAAGTGTTTGGTGGGTTTTTGCACAGCTTTATCAGAAGGGACTTGTGTACAAAGGCTTCAAGGTTTGCCCTTTCATATTACTAATTGCTATGTGGTGAACATACAGTATTTTTAGGCTCATCATTTCTTATGAACAATTATTTGACTTTTTATATACACACCTGACTACATTTTGTTGAATTGGTATACACTGTAATGGTTACTATAATTTTCTACTGGATGATATGTAGTTTATGGAATTTTTAGAATGTTGAAGCAAAACTCATATTCCAGTGGTACTGGTAGATGCAGCAAAACCTGCTCTAACCCTTGCGTTTAAGGTCTGGTTTTGATAGATAAGATCTGGTGTGAAGTTATCGAGTGTTAGTGGACAAATTTGTAGGTTAGTGATATAGATCAGGGAATAGTACAAGATATCTGAAAAGTAGAAAAATAGAAATTGTGTTCATCAGAGCAAAATTCTGACCAAGCAGAGCAGAACACTCATATTCTCAATTCAACTGTAGAGCAAGCTTAGAACGTGTATCTGAAGCCCAATGGATTTTCTTATAATTTTTGTTACCTGATGGTTAATGATTTCGTTGGTCAAATTAGGTAATCTTATTTGTATTGGTTATGCTTTTGCAGGTCATGCCATACAGCACTGGTTTAAAGACGCCACTCTCCAATTTTGAAGCCGGACAAAATTATAAGGTCTGTTGCCCTGTTATTTTGCTGAGGTCTTGTATATTGAAAATAGGGTCACGAGTTAACTGTGTTTCATCGGATTATGCTAGTCTCGCTGTGGTCAACATGATGATCTAAAAACTGTTTTATACTACATTCTATCACAATTTTGATTTCACCAAATCAATGTTTGTTTTCTGTCTAATGTATAAGATTCACCCGTTAATTTTTTTTTGCTCTAATATGTCTTCATTCCCACGGGAAATTACAGGATGTACCTGACCCTGAAATTATGGTGGCTTTTCCAATAGTTGGTGATCCGGATAAGGCTGCTTTTGTGGCCTGGACAACAACACCATGGACTCTTCCTAGTAATCTGGCCCTCTGCGTAAATGCAAATTTTACTTACTTAAAGGCAAGTATGGTCTTTTTCATTAATATTTGTGTTAAAAAGATTTCCTCTATATATCTGCTTCTGTTTCGGCACCCTAACCCTTTTCAGTATATCTGCTTCTGTTTCGGCACCCTAACCCTTTTCAGTATAACATGTTCTTTGAAGCCCTGTCTTCTTCTAAATGTCTTAATGTTTCACATAATCAATTGCTGATGAGTGTTCAAAACAGAGTACAGATTAACCTATGTAACTTTCAAAGTGGTATATTTGACATAAGATAATCAATGAAATATACATATACATATGCATATACATATACACACACTCAATGTTCTCCAATTTGAAGTCGGTAAACATGTGTTCAGGTTCGCAACAAGTTCTCTGGAAAAGTCTATATGGTTGCTGAGTCAAGGTTGTCAGCACTTCCTACTGATAAACCTAAACCTGGTGTAGCCAATGGATCTGCTAATGATTCCAAAAAGGCAGGTTCTAAGAGCAAGGGCTCTTCTGGTGGGAAAACTGAAAACGTTGCAGATTGTTATGATGTGTTGCAGAAGGTCTCTGGTGCTGCACTGGTTGGAAAAAAGTGAGTACTTTTGTTAATTGTTGTTATTAGATTCTTTAAACTTATTTCAAATACAGTAAAACCTCTATAAATTAATAGTGTTGAGACTGATATTTTATTATTTTATAGAGATTAATTAACCGATAAATTAATAAATATTAATTTAGATAGATTATGCAAATAAGATATGAAATTTCCTAAAAGCACACCTTGTTAGGATTTGTGTAGATTCTCTTTTTTTTCATGTAGAATTTAAGAATGTTCCACGTTTCTTACGAGTTTAAGAACTAGCCTAGAAAAGGAAGTTAAGATATATTTTCAAGGTGAAAATGATACATGCTATAAATAGCCTATTTGATTTCCTAGGTTAAAATGATACATGTTTAGAGGTCCAGAGTTTAGAAGAAAATGTGGTTACTATCCTTGAAAATACGTTGATGATGAAGCTAAAGACGATACAGTACCTTTAGAACCAGTTACGCAGAATGAAGCAATTATTGCATCTAGACCTCTTCAATTTTTTTAGTGCAGCTCAAGGTCTCAACACCAAAAATTTGGACGCCATAAGAAAAGTTAGTAATGAACTTCAAGTAGGCTTAAATTTTAAGGAAAACGAACAACACTACAATCATATTTCACTAAATTGTCTTAGTTAGGTTTGTATAAGTTCATATAATCATTAATTTATGATATTAATGGGACCTTATATTTACATAAGTTTTTTTTGAATATATATTATCTTATCAAAATTTGTTAATTTTTCAATTGGTCCAAGTCGAGACTGGATAAAAGTATTATTTTAGGGAGTTTACTAATTTTTGAGTCTCAATTTATTGAGGTTATACTGCACATCAGTTTAAGAATGCTTTTCAAAGATTATTTTTCCCTATGTGTGCTTCTGTTTAGAATAAACATTATGTTAGTGGGACTTTCCAAATCTGTATTAGTTTGTTTTGCAAAGGAAAAAAACTGCTTGTGTAGGATACCTAGTGCCGACTGTAGTAATAATCGTGCATTTCCTGAATTCATTTTGAATGTTGATTCAAGTCTAGTTTGTTGGGATGGGCAAGACTACGAAGGAGTAACTGCAAGTGAAGCCCATGATACACCTCTCTGACTCAAAAAAACTAGCTTAGTAGGTCATCAGTCCAAGATGTATATCTCCGCTTACCTAACATGAGACCAATACTCACATGTGGACTTCTCCCATACATTTTAATTGAATTTAAGTTTTCAAGGGTTTTTGTTTGTTAAAGAAGATTCATTATGTTGCAGGTATGAACCGTTGTTTGATTACTTCGTGGACTTCTCTAAAGAAGCATTCAGAGTTGTTGCAGATAATTATGTGACTGATGATAGTGGTACTGGAATTGTCCATTGTGCTCCTGCATTTGGTGAAGATGATTATCGTGTCTGCATTGAGAATGGCATAGTTGCTAAGGTTGGCTCTGAGGAACTGTGATATTAACATTTTTAATTACGTGGGTTGGATTTAATGTTGAATGTTTACTGTTTTTAATTTGACAGTGACCTACGTTATATGCAAAAGAATTCATGAATTTGCACATAAAAATGAACATTGCATTGGTTGTGTTCCTTTCTATAATTATTACCACTCATGCTGCACATACACATTGATCTAGGACTGTACATTGAGATGGTGTTGGGCATGTATCATCACAGGTTAACTAGAAGAGATGCTGTTCTGCATGATATATCAAGTTAAAGTTCACTGAATTTTAGGGGGATTTAACTTATTACTCCATGGATTTTTTTAGCTATTGTTCTATTATAATTTCTCCAATGAACTTCAACTATGAATTTAGGTCGTTCTGTTTGTTTGTTTCCATATTTATTTTCTACATTGTTATTTTATATGATTGGACTGTATAATCACTCGATTTCTTCTGTTTTATTTTAACATTTTGTGAATATATTTTTTTTTGTGTGCAGGGAGAAAAGCTGATTGTTGCTGTTGATGATGATGGCTGCTTTACTGAAAGAGTTGCTGATTTTTTTGGAAGATACGTCAAGGATGCAGATAAGGATATAATGGAAGCAGTGAAGGTAAATGTCACAGGTCCTTTAATATGTATTTCTACATCGGTCAGAATAAATACTGGAACAATTATTATTTTTTGGTAACCACAATCCATATTTACATGTGTGCTTTCAAATGACTTTTCTCTTTATGACACTTTTTTTTTAATTTTCAGGCAAAAGGCAGGCTTGTTAAGTCTGGAAGTTTTGTGCATACTTACCCGTTTTGCTGGAGATCTGATACTCCTCTGATATATCGAGCCGTTCCTAGCTGGTATTTGCAATTTTACCCTTATTTTGTCAACCCTTGTTGAAATTTTCTTCTGGTTAGATTTATTTTATAAACACAATCAGTGTGTGAAATTGACAGCTAGATATTTTTTCTTTTGATGATCTGATTTTGTAGCATTCTCTGAGGTTCATGTCAATCTCTTGTGCGAAGTAAATAAATGTTGTTTATACAATGAAATTGCTTTTGAGATGTAGACATGTATTATATTACAGCATAAATGTCATAGATCTAAGATCTTGTATTAGTAAATGTAGACTGGGAGTATATTCAAGGGAAGATGTTTCTTCAAGAAGAAACATAGGATAAAATTACATTGGAACTTTCAGCAATATGTATCCAACATTAGCTCCCCATAGGCAAGATAGACATTCTAATTTCTGTCCCAATATAGTTTGACATCAGTAAACTGGGTCCCGTGTATTCCAGTATTCGTCTTCTGCCAAATAACCTACCAGATGCACATTGCGCAAAGCATATGATTGATTGTGGTATTTTCTTTAGGGGCGTTTTGTAGCTAAACCTACAAACATGATGTATGATGTTATATATCTCGGACTCTAATTCATGCTTCCACAAAAAGTATTGCTGCATATATTTGATTGCTATCTTTCATGTATTTGCTGTTATTAATTGACTAGCTGATCTTTGTTTTAATGGATATTCATTAACATTTCTGCAATACTTCGTTTATCTTTAGATTGCTTTTATATCCAGGTTTGTTCGCGTGGAGGTATTGAAAGAACAGTTGTTAAAGAACAACAAGGAGACATATTGGGTACCTGATTATGTGAAGGTCAGATACGTTTCTGGATAACAACAATACATGCTATATGTAACTTTGTCCTTTCCAGGAGACTGTCTAGTATATTTATTGCTTAATTAATTCTGTTTATCTTTAACTGTTCCCTTTCCAGGAGACTGTCAAGTAGATTTATTGGTTAATAGCTTCTGTTTATCTTAGTGATTTTTTTTTTTACATTACAGTTTCCATAAGACGAGGACGCATTTTTGAGTGAAAGCTAAATGATATTTTAATAAGATAGAAGTGAAATTAACTAAGATAAAGGACAAAGTGTTCTCATAAAGAGAATAAATAAATTGACATATCCTATCTCTTCAGTTATCTGCTAAGAGGATAAATAGACTGAGAGTTGTTTTATTATCAGATGTTGATGTCATGTTTAATTTTGGTTTAATAGCCTAATATTAACAATGATGTGTGAGATAGATGGGCCAGAATTCTAAATTTTGCAGTATCAAATGATTTTCATTTCTTTGCACTGTTTACAGGAGAAGCGCTTCCACAATTGGCTCGAAAATGCAAGAGATTGGGCAGTGAGTCGTAGTAGATTTTGGGGCACTCCTCTTCCTATATGGATTAGTGACGATGGAACAGAAATAGAAGTCATGGATTCTGTTAAAATGCTTGAAGATCGTTCTGGCATTCAGGTTTAACATCTCTCCCTTTCTGATTTTATTATATTTATTTGTCTGCTTTCATTGAAGCATCTATCTATTTTTTAGTTGTGGTAGCAAATTTATTGTTTAATATATTGGCTTAATTCCTCATTACATGTTAAAAGTTCAACGGATTAAGTAGTTTTATTAAGATTTGAACTAACATCCAAACAGTGCTTGTAGTAATATTTCTTTTCTGTACTCCCTATTTAGTTTGTTTTAGTAGATATTACCTTTGGATTTGAACCATGCTCTTCAAGTTACAAAATATACTGGTGTGATTTTTGTTGTTCAGTGCTTCTCTGTGCTGTTTCATATATTAATATATGGTTTCTGGTTGGTGGATGTTCGGGTAACTGCATGGTTGTTTATGTAGTTATTCTTTATGTGTCCACAAGTTTTGATGTTTATTCTGCCACTGATATCTTGCTAATAAAAAAAATGATTTTATTAGATGGTGAACTTAAATTCTGCCAAGTTTTGGTGAATCTACATACAGAAGCCATAGGTTTTATGGTACTTCTACCACTTGTGATATTGCCTATACTTTGTTTTTGGCTACATTTAGTTCTGCATTTTTTTGCTAAGGTAACATGACTTATCTCCTTACTCTTTTGTTGGATGTTTGCTGAGGGTGTCTTCTTTCAATGACATATGCATCAATAAATTTGTGTTCTTTCCTAGTGTTAACACTGCTTTATTGTAGGTTACTGATCTTCACCGTCACAACATTGATCATATCACAATTCCATCGAAAAATGGCAATGGTCTTTTACGTCGCATAGACGATGTAAGTATGCTGTATCTATAATTTCATTTCTATTCTCTGAATATTTCTACAATTTTTGTTTTCAGGTATTTGTTTATATCATTATATGGTGCTCGGAATAATACTTGTTTGCCTGAATGAAAGATAATCTGATCAAATTATATTGTTTGTCTTCAATTTTGTAATGTGAGTTCAATTTTATTGATTCAGGTTTTTGATTGTTGGTTTGAAAGTGGCTCCATGCCCTATGCGTATATACATTATCCTTTTGAGAATAAGGAGCTCTTGGAGAAAAATTTTCCTGGCCATTTTGTTGCAGAAGGACTAGATCAAACTCGCGGATGGTTTGTGTCTTTCTTTTATTTGCTGTTGTTTATCTTGTCTATGATTAGTTTAACTTTTCCGTGCATTGGTTCGGCAAGTAGTTGATTGTAATATGTATCTATTTTATCGTATTCATGATTTTTAATATGTTTGGACATCATTCATTCTAATATGTAGACTGTGTAAGGTCCCATATCGTTTTTAATCTAGACCCGTTTCTTCTAATTTTGAACTTTCCTTAATAGAGTTGTTTTCTGTGGTGTGGTTTTGATTGCATCTGGCTTATTTGGTTGGCTAATGTTGCTTTATACACGTTATGTTACATATATTGATATTATCTTATTACAAATTGTATACATTGTATCGATTTGCTTGTTGCTTCCGTTTTATTCTTCTATATACTTAGACTGCATAAAATGCTGTTTATTTTGAAATTAAGGAACGCCAGAATTTCTGAGTGTTCGCGTATGGTTATTGGTCTTCATTCTTTGATTTCCTACTCTTAGGTTCTATACTCTGATGGTTTTGGCTACTGCAATAACTGGGAAACCTGCATTTAAGAATCTTATTTGCAATGGACTCGTTCTCGCTGAGGATGGAAAGAAAATGAGTAAAAGATTGAAAAACTATCCTTCTCCTGTCGACGTCATTGATGATTATGGTGCAGTAAGTTTCTTTAATCTAACCATCTTTTGTTAGTATTTATCTCTTTCCTTATTCTTGTGTTACATTTAAAAACGATTCATATTATTCTCCTTCTAACCGTGGCCTATGTATGTGATATCCATTATGCAGGATGCTTTACGTCTATACCTTATAAATTCTCCAGTTGTACGTGCAGAGACTTTACGTTTTAAGAAGGAAGGAGTTTATTGTGTTGTGAGTTTTAACTGTCAACATTTATGTTACCTTCTGTGTTTTAATTACGAAGATGACTATTGCTTCACTCGTTCATAGACCTTATTTTATTTTTGTTGCCAGCTTTTATTCTGATCTTTGTTTTGATATCTATCCAGGTCAAAGATGTCTTCCTGCCCTGGTATAATGCGTATAGGTTCCTTGTTCAGAATGCAAAGAGACTTGAGATTGAGGGATTGGCACCGTTTGTTCCTATTGATCTACTCAGGCTTCAACAATCATCGAATGTTCTTGACCAGTGGATCAATTCAGCCACACAAAGTCTTGTGCATTTTGTCCGCCAAGAAATGGATGGATATCGACTTTACACTGTAAGCTGAGTTGTAACCATAATATGACACACAATTCTTGTTCCCGTGTTCACATAAGATGATATGATGTGTACTTGAATACAAAAGAGGGAAACTAAATTAAGTACTCTGATATATGCAGTATGCACACTGGAATAATATTTTTGACTATTGACCAATCATGTCTTCCTATATATTCTTTGTAGGTGGTTCCTTATCTTCTGAAGTTTCTAGACAACCTGACAAACATATATGTGCGGTTCAATCGGAAGAGACTTAAAGGGCGTACAGGAGAATCAGATTGCCGCATTGCACTGTCTACTCTTTACAATGTATGCTGATATTTTACCCCATATTGTTATGTTGATTACCCCTTGCCCATTTTTAAAGTGCACTTTATCAAGTAGTCACCATGATATGTTTCCTTAGAATTTTGCTGGTAGTTTGTATGTGTTGCTGCTTTGCATGTGTATTTAGTTTTGTATGGAAGCTTAGTCTGAGAACGCTATATTAGATACTGTAATGGAATTTCCATGAATAATGTGATGAAAACTGAAGGGACTTATTTAGGTTTCACTTGCTGAAATTTATTCTTCTACAGTACCTCTCATTGATCAGTCTACTTAAAGTCTAGCCTTAATAGTTTGGGGCACAGAGACAATAGAATTATAAAATCTTCGAAATTTATTACATCATGGTCTTGTCCTATGTTGTCTTTTGAAGATTCTTTTTCAATAACCAACATCCATATCTATTCATGTAACGTATAAACCTATTGGAGTTTTGAATATGTATACTGAGTATGTTTCTTCTTTGCCCGCAGTGGCTTTTACTAATAAGGTGGATATGGTTTTACTTCTGTTAATAATTTGTGTTTTTTGATTATCAGGTGCTTCTAACTTCCTGTAAGGTGATGGCTCCATTTACACCCTTCTTCACGGAAGTTCTTTATCAAAATATGCGGAAAGTCAGTACTGAATCTGAGGAAAGCATTCACTATTGTAGCTTCCCTCAAGTTGAAGGCCAGGTATAGTCGTCATTTGTTTTACACAGATATAATCCTTGTGACGGTTATGGCAATCTGTTATTTAAAATGTTTCGATTGTGGATGTATAAAGTTTCTTTTTGATTTCATCTCAAGCCTGTTACTTATGAAGTTGAAAATTATCATATTAAATTTGAATTATTCACATGTTATCTTGTTTGCTTTATGATTTCTGAGTCTGATTTTGGTATGAAACTAAATTTGTTACGTGACAAGGATGATAACAATTATTTGTTACTTTCTGATTATATTTCAGAGAGATGAACAAATTGAACAAAGTGTGGCAAGGATGATAACAATTATTGATCTTGCTCGCAATATTCGTGAACGTCATAACAAGCCTCTTAAAACACCTCTGAGGTGTGTGGTTATCTTCTCTCCTGTTGTTTCCTTGTTCGGTGAATTCACTTGTCATCCTAATTCGTTTTCCCTTTTTCTCTAATCTATTACTTATTTCCTTGGAACTGTAGGGAGATGATAGTTGTTCACCCGGATGAAGATTTCCTTGATGACATTGCTGGAAAATTAAAAGAGGTCTGTTACGAGAATAATAAATGCAATAAACTGCTACTAATTTTTAATTTTTGCGTGTTGTAAGGAGCACTGTGTATAAAATGTTCATATTGTCTTTACTTCAAATCCTTATATGGAGCCTGACATACTTTTTCCTTTACAATTTGTAATGTAGTATGTTCTCGAGGAGCTCAATGTAAGATATCTGGTCCCGTGCAAAGATACTTTGAAGTATGCTGCTTTACGGGCAGAGCCTGATTTCAGGTATGCAGGTTTTTGTTTTTAATACTTTTATTTTGGGAAAAGCATTATATTCTGTATCGTGCTTACACTTTGATCACAAATGTTTTCAAGTGTATTGGGTAAGCGGCTTGGGAAATCGATGGGAATAGTTTCCAAGGAAGTTAAAGCATTGTCTCAAGATGAGATCTTAGCTTTTGAAAAAGCTGGGGAAATTACAATTGCTACACATTGTCTAAAGCTGTCTGATATCAAGGTATATCTCCCTCTTTTGAAGTGTTACTTCCTATTTCTATTCCATATTACACCTGCCTGTGCTGCTAAATTGTACGGAAAACTGTACGGGTATCTGAGTTACTTTGCTGTCCTCATCTTGTTTAGCTCACTTTTTTTTTATAATTTCCAGTTTTTTTTTTTTGCGAATTCTAAGGGTCTACATAAAAACTATTCTTCTAAGGTGGCATGTTGTTCTGTACTATCCTCGATTGGAATATTGCCTTTGTATATATCACCCTTTTAAATTGCCCCCCTTTGAGCTTAGAATTAATAACCAAACATTTGAATCCTAAATCCTTTTTTTATGCATGAAAAGATAGGGTTCCTTGCAATTTTTTGATGTATTTGAGCTCATTCAAACTGTACCATCTGATTTTATGAGTATGCAATGAAATATTGATCTTATTATTCTAAGTATTTGTTAAATTCTTTTGGACATGTAGATAGTACGTGGCTTCAAGTGCCCTGATGGGATGACAGAGAATGAGTTTGATGCAAGTGGAGATGGTAAGAATCGTTGTTAACTTTCTATTATGAGTGTCACATAGAAAATATGTGGATCTAATCACGACTTGTCATACGTCTTGGGGTCCACCTATTAACTTAAACCTTTGGGTTAAAGTAAATTTAACATGGTATAAAATTCAGTTTAACTTTGGCCTGGAGGCCTCTCTGCCATCCCTTTGTCTTGTGTCAAAGGCCCGTGCAAATTCATGTGGGTTTGTGTGGAGTCCCATATTGAAAATATGTGGATCTAATCACCTGTTGGTAGACATTTTGGGGCCTTCATTCATCAACTTGAGCAATTGGGTTGGATCGAGCTTTAGCATATTGCAATACATGTTTTTTTGATCAGCCAAGTTGCAATACATGTTAAATTCTGACTTCTGTGTGTCTTGTGAATTTGCAAACTGTATTTCAGGAGATGTTTTGGTGGTCATGGATTTGCGAGCTGATGAATCTTTGGTTGAGGCTGGTGTGGCTAGGGAGGTAAAGTTTTCTATAGATGATAGATCATACAGATTAGAAGTAATCATAAATATATTCTTGGTTACTGATTTGGAATAGGATTACCTAATCATAATAATTCTTGTATTGCTTGACCTTCAATGGTGTTATAGGTTGTCAACAGAATTCAGAAACTTCGCAAAAAGGCTGCCCTTGAACCGACCGACATTGTGGAGGTTTACTTCAAATCATTGGATGAAGATCAATCCATCTCTCAACAAGTTTTGAAATCACAGGTAATACTATCTGTTTATATATTAACAGATATTGATATTCATTGTATTAGTGTAATGAAGCATTGATGAGAGTTCAGTAGCAAGGAAGTTACTAGACAATATTAAATCTGAAATGTGCAGGAACTGTACATCAGAGATGCAATTGGTTCTCCGTTGCTTCCATCTACAGTGATGCCTCCACATGCAGTGAGTCATAGTCATAAACATTGTTTATTTTAGATTGTGCTTTAATGTGGGTGCTAATTAATTTTGATGTGTTACCTTGTGAATTTCAGGTTATCCTTGCTGAAGAGACTTTCCATGGCATCTCCGCCTTATCTTTCAGCATCACCTTGGCAAGGCCCGCACTGTCCTTCAACACAGATGCTGTTCTTGCATTGTACAATGGTTGGAGACAATTGAACTATGTCAAGTTGTTCAGATTATGATTTTTGTATGTGGTTCTCTTGTTTTTGTTGTCTGAATCTCTTTTATGTTGCTGCAGGAAACACAAAACAAGCAACATGCTTGCAGACTTACTTGCTATCAAGAGATCCTTCAAATTTGAAGTCAGTGTTTCAAGAAAGGCATGGCGAGGTATGTTTTGCTTCACTACAATTAATGTGACTTTAGTAACCACACAAATTTCCTATTAATAACATACCTTACCTTTGTGCTGACAGATAACTGTAAATTGTATTCAAGATCTGCCTGCTGTGAAAGTTGGGTTGGGAAAACAAGTATTTTTGTCTGTTGGTGATTATTACTTGAGTACAAAGTCTGGCTGAAGTGCTTTCATGTTGGTATTCACAGTGTATCTGTATTTTTTTTCAATGGATGTATCTTTGACTCGTGGAATGATAGACAAAGAAGTTAGATTTGTTTAGCTGTTGCAAACATTTTGCTAGAGATGGTTAGTATACATTACAAATATAAATGCTATATCTTGATTGGGAGAAAGCTTTTGCAAGGTGTTTTACATTTGGGTTTGGTCCAGATTTAAGGTATTTAGTTGAGACAGGGTCAGTATCTAGTTCCACTTCAATTAAGAAGGCTGTAATATTGTCACAATGGTATGTCTGTCTTGGAGAATGGCTTTATATTCTTTCCAGGAATGTTCCCATTAGATGCCAATATATTCATGTTTTGGCTCAGCGTGCAACCAAGCAGACTTTTTTTTGTAGGTTGAATTGGGATATTTTTTTTTATTTTTAGTTAGTTGGCTATATAATGTTTCGAAAAAATTGTTGCCTATTTAAAATTTGATTCCTTTTTAATTTTTAGTCCGTTGGCTATATAATAATTTGACTCATTTTTAATTTTGTTGTAGTCTGTTAATCCAACCGGGCCAAAACAAGGTTATAGATAGGGTTTATAGTATTTGGGAATAATCAATTTCAACTAAAATTCATTTGATTAACTTCAAAATTAGAATCATGAAAGTTAGGTCTTCAGTTCAAGTATGGGCAAATAACTGCAGTTGTGTTAGTCTAGGGTATATACAATTTGTTTTGTGCATTTTAACAAATTATATGTGTATCCTCGCTTGATATATAATATATGACACACATTTTTACTTTATAAAAAAGAGTTAATTGAATTGTTAATGTATAATTTATTATGATTTGTATAGTATACATGTGTATATGTTTGATGAAAATAATCTTTAGTTATGTTTATTCATATAATCTAATGTTTTAATTTTTTTTTTGAAATAATTCTCTTGTTGCCATATATTATATATCAACGTGAAGACATATTAACAAACTGTTGGGCACACAGGACAATTGTAATATTACAGACTCGAGACTTGCTAAGCCATAATACTACAAACTCCACACATCGGAATAGAGACGACACAACTAATGTGCGTAGATACAATGCAACAAGTACATACATGCCAACTGATGCCATTATTGTCCCCATCAAGATTTGATGCCTGGTGGCTGGAGGATATCGTAAATTTTATATGGTGTTAGATTAAATCGAATTAAAATTTATAAATGATCAAATACATATAGAATAGTTTGATTCAATGATTAAATTAGTAAAGTATAATAATTCAATCGGATTTATATATTTAAATAGTTATGCTGTAAAAATCAATAAATGAAGTCATTTGCAGACTCTATTTTTTAGGGATGATAAGTAGCGGCCCACCCTGTAATGGGCCTAAACGGGTGATAACTTGATCCGAATCGTAAAACATATCCGACCCGTCCGTCCAATTTCTGTTTGCCTCTCTGGCAAAAGTCTGAGTGCTTCCTGTTCGTTTCACTTATTTGTTGTATTTCATATGTTTTTTAAATTATTTATTTTTATTTTATTTATGGACTAATGTCCAAAAACACCTCCACGCTCTCTATACAACTCCTTTTATTTTCCGGAAACAAAACAACAGTTCATATATAAGGAACAGCAATTGGCACAGCCATTCATCGGCATAGATCGCTCTCCGAATAAAATCAAGCTCTGCAACACGTACTCAGCTTCGTCGATCACTGGACTGCGACATTGAATCGATTTCTATCCTCATCCCTCGATGCCGAAGATCAAATTCAACTCCATTACTGCGTAATCTCACTCGTCTGATCCTATCCAACCATGTGGCTTTCCTTCTGGAGATCCAGGGATCGTTTCTCCTTAGATGAACTCAGGTCTCTTCACTTCCTGATTCAGCTTCCTTCCATTCTCTTTCTGTTTTATTTTTCCTAGGGCTTTGTTGAGTCAGCTGTGCGTGAATTCGTGACTGGTTGGCTTCTGTGTCGCAATTATAATATCTTTTTATTCAATTTTGTGTTAGAACCTCGAGTTTTAAGTCAATTGTTTGTTTTAAGTTGAATTGGAAATTTGGGAAGAAAGTAAGGCTGTGGATTATTCTGGAAATGGTGTTCGTAACACTACTGCGTCATATGGGTGGTTATGTTTTTGAGCAAATAATGATAATAAGAGATAAGTAAATCAATCAATTTGAACACCAACGTTTGTCACTGCCTGTTGAAAAAGGCGAACAATTTATTTTTTATAGAGCTGGTAGTGCTTGCATAGTTGAATTAGATTCTCAACTTAGAATCTCGTTAGCAATTTGAGTTTTGCTTATGGACACAAGATCAATTCCCCCCTCTTAGAATGTTATGCATTGTTGATTTTGAAAAACAATGCATGGATGCAAGCAAAGGAAGACAATTAAGCATGATTTCCTTTCTTAAATAATCTGTACATGTTATCAATTTCCTCTCTCGCATTTCTGATACATCAGATAGAAGGCTATTCTTTCTTGCTGAGAAAACCTGCATCATAATGGCATATAGTGCTTTTAGTTTTCAGTAGACTGTAGCATAAATACTTCTCCATAGGTTTAGTGATTGATTTCATACATCTGCTAACAGTCAGTCTTTTCATGCGTGCTTAGTTTGTAGTATTAATTGTTGATCTGTTGGATGCAGATATTTAACTGATCAGTTACAAAAGGTTCTGATTGTTAATGAGGTTAACAAGGTAATTCAAATTTACCACGTTCATCCTAAGTTTGCTCCAGTGCTTTCTATGCCATTGTCTTTATTGTCATCGTTCTGCATTTGATGGTCTCACTTTCTTCCCCACCTTTGAAGGACTTTGTTATTGAAGCACTAAGATCGATTGCAGAGTTGATTACATATGGTGATCAGCACGACCCGACCTTTTTTGAGTGAGGCTCCTAAATGCTTACCTCCCTTGATTTATTGTTATTATATAGTATGATTGGTATTTGTGCATTCTGCAGGTTTTTCATGGATAGGCAGGTCATGGGAGAATTTATTCGTATACTAAAGGCTAGTAGGACAGCGACTGTTTCACTTCAGTTGTTGCAGACTATGAGCATCATGATTCAAAATCTCAAAAGTGATCAGGCTATATGTAAGGCAGTTCTTTTGTGTCTCTTGTTTTTTTTTTTATTCTAGCAATAGTGGATTCATTACTGATTGATATTTTTTTTTGCAGATTATATGTTCAGCAATGAGCATATTAACTACCTAATTACTTATTCTTTTGACTTCAGCAATGATGAGCTACTCTCTTACTACATTTCTTTCTTAAGGTCTGCAATTGTTTAATTTTGTTATCCTATGATTTATTCCCCCCTTAATTTGTTGAAAAAAATTCTGCTAACTATGGTGTTATCATTCTAATTGTCATTTCAAGAGCAATTAGTGGAAAGCTGAACAAGAACATAATTTCCTTGCTTGTGAAAACAGAAAAGGTTAGACTTATCCTCCGGAGCCTGTTATTTAGACCAAACATTTCCATACTTTTAATACGCATGCTTCAGCATCATTCTTTTCCCAGCTCAGTTTTAATACCTGATCTGTGAGGACCTGAAATTGATCGGATAAAAGTGGAGACAATATGACTATGGTGGTCAAGTTTAATGGCATCTTTTCATGTTCTATTTTTATGAGGATTTATATAATTTTGTTTTGTGAATGTAGGATGAAGTAGTCTCTTTCCCCCTATATGTTGAAGGAATACGGTATGCTTTCCATGAAGAAAGTATGATTCGAATTGCTGTGCGTGCTTTGACGCTAAATGTTTATCATGGTCAGTTCCCCCTATTATGTTCCTGCTCAATTGTCTTTTTCTTTTTCTCACTTCGTGTATGCGGTTGTGGTCACACTTTTCTTCTTCTTATGAGTTTCAGTTGGAGATGACTCTGTGAATAGATACATTGCCAGTCCCCCTCATGCAGATTATTTTTCAAACTTGGTTTCATTTTTTCGGAAGCAGTGCATTCATTTAAATGGAATGATCTCTGACATTCTAAAGCAAGAGTAAGTTTAGTTTTTTATCTTAGAACAGTGAGCCCAATGTGTATTTTCTAAATGGTGCATTTTATTGTTGAGTCAGGAACCCTGGTGCAGACTCAACGCCTGTCATTCTGGGTGCTGTGGATGAAATTGAGGACAGTCTCTACTATATGAGTGATGTTATTTCTGCTGGTATCCCTGATGTTGGGAGGCTAATAACGGACAACATATTGCAGATTCTGGTATTTCCTTTGCTTCTCCCTTCTCTGAGGATGGGAGCTGTTGATGTATGTTCTTCTTCTCTTTCGGTCTTTTATTCAATTGTCTTAGTTGATTTGTTAATTTGTTGAGAGCGTGGTCTTTCGAAAGTAATTATTATTATGTACATTCAACTTTCTCTTATATAACCATTTGAAGTTATTGAATCCAGGAAATGCAGATTGGGGCCATTGCTTCCCTATATTTACTTTGTTCCATCTTGCGCATTGTTAAGATCAAAGATCTGGCAAATGCTATTGCTGCTGCTCTTTTCTGTTCCCCTGACGCCTTTGTGCCAAATTCTGAAGCTAAACGTAATGGTCATGCATCTGGTCATGACATTGTTCATGAAAACCAGCAGCCAGATGGTAATAATCTTACCGAAGTGGATTCTGGATGTTTAAGAGTTATCGTGCCAGAAGATGTTATAACAGAACATGCCTGTAGCAGTTCACCAATGGGTTTTAGGTAATTTCATGTCAGCTAGCATCATATTTCCCTTCTGCTATTTCTATCACTTAATCAGTTAAATTGTATATTTTTGTTCGATTTATATACAAAATGATGTACTAATTACCTCCGCCTTCTTTTCTAACCTGTATTAACTGGACAGAAGTAGAAGGGGAAAAAACCCATCTGTTTCTGATTGATTGTTCTCTGCCTTTAAAATGGAATATGGCAATTTAGGAGTTTAAAAAATGCTTGTAACAAATGCTTAATTTTTTTTCTTTATGTAGTTATCCTTGCGTATTTTTTGAGTATGCTGATATAGATAGTACAATTAGGTCTTTTTCTAGACTATTCCTAATCTTATAGGACCATTCGTCTTCAGAAAATTTCCTGCTTCCTTTTGTCAAAATTTGTTATATAATTTTGTGTTAATGCCATTGTTTGTATTGAGGACTTTCGTATGGCATCATTGTTATGCTACACTAAGAAATGGTTGACACAAGTTGTGATAAAGTAATCCTTCCACTCTGTCATAATTTTTTTTTGAAGTCTCTCTCATTCTTGCTCAAAAGAAAAGAAGAAATCCCTAAAATCTTCCATATGTAGTGCTTCTTCAAGGAATGAGAATTGTTATACACCTAGTGACATGAAGCAATAATTAGCACAAAGTTTTCCAAGGTTATTGGTGTGAAATTCTGTAATAGATGTCTTCTTTACCAAAAGATCATACAACCACCTCGGTTCCCTTAGTTTTTTGAAAGAAACATAATGTCTGGCTTTCAAAGGCTTACATCTGGAGATAAATGTTGCTTATATTCTATTTGGCTGTTTGAGACACCTACTTACGTCCATATATCTTCCAACTAGCTGGTCTATCTTGTTTCAATATATTGTTGTTTAATGGAGCATATATATCTTACCTATATAGTTTCCTAATGAGATGTAATCTGTGCAGGGAGCTTCTACTTTATTATATTACCAGTGGGGATGATATGCATGTTCTGGGTTCATTAAGTGTTCTTGCTACATTGTTGCAAACGAAAGGTCATTCTCTAAATAATGTAGCATAATTGACCTCTACTTTTGGTTTATCATTCCCTTATCAATTTTTTTCTCTGTAGAGTTGGACGAATCAATGCTAGATTCACTTGGCATTCTTCCTCAACGCAAACAGCATAAGAAGTTCTTGTTGGTATGTCAATGTGGGTCATAGTGATATATTTTTTGTTTATTTACAAGATTAATCTGTACTGTATACTTAAGGAGTTAAATTGTAATTGTGGTATTAGTGTCTCAGGAGTTTATGTTATTTGTGAGTCCCACATAAAAGTTGGAGTAAGTTGGGATCTTATTTGAAGCATGCAGTTGGCGCTTAAAAGGATTAAGATGCAAAATGAGTCCAGACTTATGAGGTTGACACCAAATTATTGTGGGAAAATAGGAAGCCCTAAAACTTATTAATAATGATTAAATTTTATTGGGTTACATATAAAGGACTTAAGCTTTCATACTGAACGGTTCACCTTATTAGTAGAATTTGGCTTTAGGCTTTGTGTGTATTTTTCTTCTTCTTTTTGAGCAATAAGGACTTTATAATATTCAACACTCTCTCTTACTTGTAACTTTTTTTTTTGAAAATAGTGGAATCTATACATGGGGAACTCTCGTATAGGTATTTTTACACGGTAGTGAAATAATGTGGTGTTATGGCCGATTTCTTAATAGGTTTTAAATCTTCACTCGTATTCTTGCTTTTATGTCATGGTGACAAATGTTGTCAGCACTATCTTGTTGTATTTCCATTATTTCGCAATTCACAAATTGACGGTTTAGTGATGTTGTAACAACGGTGATTTTAGATGAACTATCTAAGAATACTACGACTGTTCAAATGTGTTTAGTCCATTGGGTTATCTCTGTTTTCGTTCCACGATTTCTGAACGTCAGTGCTCCATGTTTATCTTTCTGATTAGAGGTGACGTCTTATACTCTCTGATATGCAGCAAGCTTTGGTTGGTGAAGGCTCAGAGGAAGAGCAACTTTTTTCACCAGGAGATGAAATCAGTGGTCAGCTTGATGGCTATCTGAAGAAGCTTAAGGTCTCTCTGTTACATTTTGTCGTGGTATCTTTGAATTGCTTTATATACATAATTGAATGGAACAGCTCTCTCTCTCTCTCTCTCTCTTCGATGGAGCAAGATTTCACAAATGTAGTTTTATTTTTTCATTAATACTTTGCTTTATTTGAACAGGAGCAATATGGAATATTATGTTCTTTTCCAGTAGTTGGAGCTAGTCCGCGTGCACATAGGTTTCAGGTAATCTTCTGCTTGCATTTGGTTTATTACTGCTAGTTTATTGGGTCAAACCTTATGCGAGTCAACCCAGGGTTCATTCGCTCATAGATATTCATAAGTTGTGATTTCCAATTGCGTGTACTGTTAATGGCAAGTGACACTTAAGGTTGAGTTGTGCAGACAGGGTACAAATTTATGAAAGGGGAACTTTGTTTAAACTGTGGTAGTGCATGCCATTAAGTCATTTTGTGTCAGGTCAAATCGCTAGATTTATTGTTTGGGCATGGAATCCTTTTTTGTTGTCAAATGGTCAAAATTTGGGAAATGGTTAGCTACAAGTATCGTTTGTCTTATTTTTGGGAGTTATAGTGCTGTAGTTGTAAACATTATGTGCTAAATGTAGTAGTGGCATTGTGGAAGATCAATTTGCATTCAGAACACCTATAATTTCTATTTGTGTTTTATGCTGCTCCATTTGGGTTCTTGTACATCTATTTCCTTGTACATTATCCATTTATGCCATATTGAAAATTCAGTTTGTTGAGCTGAAAGGTTAAGTGAGCCATAGGTTCATGCAAGTATGGGTTGAAGATGTAGGTGATCTACAATGCATCCAGTTAATTTCCCTTTCGATGCCTCTTTTACTAAATGGTTAAGGAAACATATATATAAATCTGAATGCTTAATAGAATTGGATTCCAAGGCTCATGTAGATAAAGATTAAGGCTCCGATGTTGAGTTTAAGGATTCATTTTATTGTCATGTAGTTTATCAATGGTTCTGGAGCAGGCATGCAAAAATCCCCGCCTGAAGGCGCCTAGACGCTGAAATGGGCTTTGGGGACCCAATTTATCCTTCTAGGGCGCTCCAGGCCGTTTGGGCGGTATATGGGCCGATTAATCGCTGACTCGCCAGGCATCGTGTCGGATTCGTAATAAATAAAAAACAACTTCTAATCTTTTACAAACTAAGTGAGACCATAAAATTATGCTAGTTGAGTTGGTAGAGCCCACTTTGTTCAAGTGTTATATCCTGAGTTCGATTCACGCAATTAATCTTTTTTTGCTTAGTATTTTCAAAACATAAATATTGCACAAACTTGTACTAATTGAGCTGATAGAGCCATAATTATTGATCTTGTTTTAAGAATTGTATGATACTTTTAGTTTAGTATAATCTTTATGTTTTTTATATATTTAATTTTTGATATTATAAATATTTTTTTAGGGAAATTTCATTTTAATACCTTGGAAAAGTTTTATTTTCATTACAATATCTTAGAATGTTTTTTTTTTCTTTTCCATTACCCTAAAAAGAGTTTTATTTTCAATTTGATACCTAACGTTAATTTTCCATCCATTTTTGGATGAAAAACAGTCATGTGCAATGCACATGACCCTACATTT